>JAYDZE010537061.1:0-15017 GCA_034509125.1 Monilaria moniliformis
TCTCTCTCTCTCTCTCTCTCTCTCTCTCTCTCTCTCTCTCTCTCTCTCTCTCTCTCTCTCTCTCTCTCTCTCTCATGATAATTTAATTTTAATTAATAGTATAGTGTAGTATATACATACAAATAGAGAGAGGATGCTCAATGACTGAAGAAGACAGTATCTGCAGTTTTCCCCATCTCCATAAGATCTGTTTGCTTATCTGTCTTGTATATTTATAATGCTACTGCTGCTTTTTTACTACTCACTGCTCTCCCATATGCCTAGTACCATACTGTACATCAACTTGCACCACGACTCACCTACATTTATTCATCATCTGCACCACTTTCATTTTTTTAATAATTAAGACTATTAAATCCAAAAACCATCTTCTTCAAGAGTATAAGACTTAAACCAACGTTAATTACTTAGTACATAGAGCATCACTCCTTAATTTTGGTGAAACATTCAGAATTAATTGACTCTGCCCATCACATGTTGGATCTGATATGCATTTGCCAAGTGAAACGGATCTTAACTTAACCTTAATTCTGTTTATTTAACTACTTAATGGACCACTTGCGATGATGCATGTTGAATGGAGTAAAAGTCAATATCATATAAATATTCGACCAAGCAGTAGACAGGTCACGACCGCATGCATACTCTAATGGACCAATATATAATAAGAGAATATTATGTATAGCCCGTAAAATATGGTGTGAGTTTTTATATTACAAATATAGTCATATTTTATTATTACTTATTACTCGGGTATGATATGTGTGTTGAGTGTTAGGCTATCCACAACGTTGTCCCTTTATCATTCATTCCCTTCAATTATTTTTGGGCCTCACGCCACTTTTTACCATATTTCTTACTTAAGAAACAATACCCATAATCTCATTCCTTCATCATCCCTTTTATTACAATATTCATGGGTCTCATCTCTTATTTTTTTTATTCATTCATTATTTCTTATACTTATTATATATTCTAATTAAATTGAATTTTCGATCTAAAAAAAATGCAAATTTATTGAAATAAAAAAATAAATAATTAAAAAAAATCTAAAATTACATAATTAAAAACAGAAAATTACATAATTAAAATCCTAAAATTATATAATTAAAAAAAAAACTAAAATCCTACGGTAGCATACCCAAATCATTTTGAAGATTGTCGATCATTCTTAGTGTATCATCAATTGTTGAGGTGTCATAGTACTCGGTTGAAATGAGAACAAATCTTCTAATACGTGCGCGGCAGGGCGTCTTTCGGGCGGCGTGCGTTGTCTGCATCGACAACTCTGTCCCAAGAAGCCTTGGCTTTTTGGTTATTTCCGATGACCAGATCTTTTCTTATGTTGACATACACCTTGAAGATCCGATTCATTTCTTTCGAGGTGTATATCGCTCGAACGCTGTAGGGGAATAGCTCGTCAGAGATTTGGATGTCATCAAACTCTTGGGTGACTATGTCGGGAATGTATGCCCTTTGGGCTGTGGACGAGGGGTGCGTCGACGATTGGGCGGAACCTAGAGTTGCGCTTCCAAATGATATACTGTTTATGTCGAATGGAAGTGTGGTTGGATCGTAACCCTCATAAAGGAACCAATCTCCGCATCGGTTTTGATTATCGTCACTGAAAATGGCAGATTTTGAAAATTTAGTATATGAGTGAAGAAGAAGAAGAATAAGCTGAGAGAGAAAATATGAAAGATGATGATGAAATAGTGTGATAAATGAAGTGCGGAAAGAGAGTATTTATAGGATGGGATAGAAGGGGTTGAGATAATTAAAAAAAAGGATAGTCATTGGGTGTAACGGATAGTAGGAATTTTTTTAAATTCGATTTTTTTAATTAAAAAATAAAATAAAAATCGGATGCGTCGACGCCCACTCGCACGCCCCAACGAGTGGAGGAACACACCAATCTCATTGGCGGATGGGCGTGCGGCAGATTGTTCTGCCCCCTTTCCCTTCATCTCATGCCGCCATTCCTTAAGACCTCGCGCAACACGTCCTGTGGCTGTCCCGTTCCAAAGAGACGTGCCACATGATCGGCGTTGCGAATGCCCTTATATTACTATGTTGACAACATCATACTTACTATGAAAAATAAAGTATGAAACTACATGTTACATCACAAGCCATAGATTTAATGAGTTCATAAATGAGCTATTTGATATCTATTGTTTATTATCGTATAAAAGTATAAGATCATATGCTACATCACGAAGTCATATATTCATATTTTATGAGTTACCTTAATTAATGAGCGCACGTAATAACAGGCAACTTGAGCTTGAATCAATTTTTGTTTTAAAATTTGAGTTTTAACCAATTGAAATTCAAATATATATCTCATTAATAATTTGATTGGTTCATAACCTCCGAATCTACAATCATGTAAACATGATCTCAATTTCTGACTCCATATAGGAAGGTTCTAGTTTATATATACAGAAAAATCTATGCGGAAATCTATCTGTCTTTTCTACGCAGACAAATCACATGAAGCCTAAAATTTATTTAGCACAAGTGGGATGTAATTATTCATAGCCAAAAGGTCCCATATGCACCCAATTGCAACAAAATTATTATAGTATTAGTATATATGATAAAAAAATGTCTGTGAGTATATATGCATACTATGATGATACCAAAATTGCAAAAAGGGATAGGGACCTCTTTCTCGAAAATCCATGCATGCATTGAACCTTTTCATTTTATGATAATATTGCTCAACCACATTTTGGACTATTACATCATATACATCTCTATTTCACATGCTTGATAGTCTACAAAGATTCATATTTCTCTATCTTCTGGTTTTGTGTAATCATTGACCAGGAATGATGCATACCTTTTCTACATACATGATGATGGATCCATCCATCGATCACGTGGATTGACCCATTAAAATTAATCCCAGGTTTAAGTTTAACCATCAACTTTAACACATGCTCAGATGCTATATAAATATATAAAGATTAATGATGGGTCAACTTACCAAGTTTTAATTACATAAAAATCTTTTTTGTTACAAATGAGTTGATATGATTTTTCATATAGATGTCACATCTCACGATATCTATATAAACTGAAAAAAAAGAATAAAATTACCTCATGAAAAATAATTAATACCGTTTTACGTACGTCTTCTCCATCTTCGACATAGAATGCTTCTCCAGCCACATGGGGTCATTGTCCCTACTCCAACATTGGCTATTTTTGTAAGTTGAAGTTATTTTAAGTTACATATGCAATTATTGACTGTTACTGTTGAAAGACTGGATTGGTCGCAATTTAAATTAGAAAAGCAAGTGATGTTGCAAGAAAAGGACAAGTATATGGGAAGTGTAATTGGTCAGAAACTGGGAATTTATGGGGACAAAATGAAAAGCATGTGCATGGCAACAAGAAGCCCTAGCCAACCGTTAGGATGATGAGAAAGTACTCGCAATAATCTCCTATGGTACATTACATACATCCCACCATCATATTATTTTATTTATTTGTTCAGAATCGTAGTTTGCCAGCTACAAATATATATATTTATTTATGTTTGGTAGTTGGTACCTTGACCAACTAGCCCACCTCAATCCCACATCAATTAAGCCCTCATCATTTTATAAATTTTTCATTATTGCTACCTCTACATATTGTTTTCCTAATTGGTCTATACCAGGATTTATTAATTAACTATCTATATACCTTAAATCTGAAAAAACTATCTAATATATATGTATATCTTTGGATTGATCTAGTAATAAAATGGGTATCTTTTAAGATAAATGTCTCACGTTCGAACCATTTTGTAAATTAATTATTGCACGTGAGCGGAGTCGTTAAAAAAACAAAAAAAACATGTCATTATTCTTGTTAATAAATTTATGTTAGTTGAGTGACGCACACTTTGGTGTATTCGAATTGGTCATAATTAAATTATAATTTTGATTAATAATTCAAAATGAATATTAATAAATCTGAATTGGTAATTGATGAACAGTAATTAAGGTGATACATGATTGGATGTGCACAAGTTTATGATGGAGTATATCAAAATTGGCGAGACAAGATTGTCATACTAGATTTTACAATTATAGTAAAATAGCGAAATATTTTACAAGTAAAACAGAAAGTCCAAAGGAAGAAAACTGTAAATATGGCAAGAGCCGCAACACCCACGTTCTCTCCTCATCACCTCCAACCTCATCACTGCCCCTCTCTCTCACTCCATGTCCTCTATACCACTACCACTCCTCTGTACTACTCTCGTCGATCAGAATTATGAAAATCCCTCTCAACTTGTTCTCCGGGCCTTGGCCTAATCCCGCTCAACTCCTCTATCTCCTCATTCTCGCCGGCTCCGCATATGGCTTCGGCTCCATGGGCCCCATTTCAGCATCCTTCGGAGATCACCCTCTCTTCTGCGCCATTGATGCCAGCGGCAAGCAGGCCGTTATTTGTTGGGACGCCAACAACAGCTCCTCAACGGCCTCCAGTTCGTCGCAATACTCCACCGCTCTGCCTCCTATGGCCGCGCTCTCCGGCGGCGAGGGGTTTCTCTGTGGCATTATGGCGGACAATTCTCAGGCATTGTGTTGGGACTCTATGGGATTCGCCAAAACCTCCGATCTCGTGCCGGATGCCTTGAAGCTCAACGCCTATTCCCACATTGCTTCCGGCAAGGATCATGTTTGCGCGATTCGGGGATCCTATTTCTCAGAAAACGTCTCCGGCACCGTCGATTGCTGGGATATTCTCAGAGTGTCTAACACGAGCCTCACCTCGAAACAGAGCGTCCGTTTCTACGATCAGAACGCTAGCTCTGTCGTCTTCACTAGGCTTGTCTCCGGAGATGGCTTTAGCTGCGGCGTAATTTTAGACGGAGGGATCGCCTGCTGGGGTCCAAACTCCTCTTCTCTCGCCGTCTCCGGTGTATCTGAGAATTTTGTGGCGCTGTCTTCCAACGTGGAGTCAATCTGCGGCGTCTCGCAGAGGTCCGGCGAGATAAAATGCTGGGGCAACAGCGAGTCGTACGGCAATACTCCTCCACCCGGAATCAGACTGGTGGCGCTGGCGGCGGGGGCGCAGCATTTCTGCGGGATCAGAGAGGATAATCACGGGATAGAGTGCTGGGGAAGTTTCAACGCCTCCTTGATCCCCAAAGGCGCCGGCTTCCTCTCCATCGCTTCGTCGGAGTGGCTGAACTGCGGAATCAGAGAAGGCGATCTGGTTCTCGATTGCTGGTTCGCTAATGTATCATCTCAAGTGAACTTCGATCCGCCATTGCAGCTCTGCAGCCCGGGATTGTGCAGAGCCGGCGGCTGCGGCGAGGGGATGTTCGGCTTTAACGCCAGCCTTCTCAACGAGCCTGATTTAACTAGCTTGTGCGTGAGGAAGGATCTCAACATTTGCTCCCCTTGTGGCTTCAACTGCAGCCAAGGCTTCTTCCCTTCGAGTCTCTGCAGCTCCGACGCTGATAGAGTCTGCACGCCTTGCTCTCTCTGCCAGAACAGCACCTGCGAGGATGTCTGCAAGCTCAAGTCATCACCTCAATCGCAGTCCCAATCGCACGGGGAGGAGCTGCGGCAGCTGCTCCTCATCATCGGCTCCTCCGCTTCAGGATTCCTGCTCATCCTGATCGCTTGGTGCCTTATCCCCCGTGTCGTGGTGGCAAGGAACGAGCAAGGGAAGAAGGCGAGGCAGTGCCTTTCCTGCTTCGGGAAGCCTGATCTCGAAGCAGATGGCAGTGTGGATCAGCACGCTCCGGCTACAGTCGCCCCATGCCCCGGGGTGGCTCAGGTTTTCCGGCTCTCTGAGCTAAAAGACGCGACCAACGGCTTCAAGGAGTTCAACGAGCTCGGAAGGGGAAGCTATGGCTTTGTCTACAAAGCAGTTCTCACAGATGGCAGGCATTTAGCCGTGAAGAGAGCCAATGCAGCTACAATAATCCACACCAATAGCAGAGACTTCGAGACTGAGCTCGAGATCCTTTGCAATCTCAGGCATGCCAACATTGTCAACTTGCTGGGCTATTGCGCGGAGATGGGAGAGCGACTTCTGGTCTATGAGTTCATGCCACACGGGACACTTCACGACCACCTCCATGGAGGGCTCTCGACTTTGAACTGGACCCTCAGGCTCAAGATTGCAATGCAGGCAGCCAAGGGACTCGAATACCTGCACAAGGAAGTCGTGCCTCCGATAGTCCATCGTGATATTAGGACCTCCAAGATCCTCTTGGATGCTGATTGGGGAGCCCGAATATCAGACTTCGGGCTCCTCATCCCCAAGGAAGGGGATTCCAATGCAGACATGAAAAAGGATGTTTATAGCTTCGGAGTTGTGCTTCTTGAGATACTGAGTGGGAGAAAGGCTTATGACGAGGAGTGTTCCCCTCCGAGCATAGTAGACTGGGCGCTGCCTCAAATCAAGCAGGGGAGGGCTGCTGCCACAATTGATCGCTATGTGGCTCTGCCTAGAAACGTTGAGCCTCTGCTGAAACTTGCAGACATAGCAGAGCTTGCTTTGAGAGAAGATCCTAATCAGAGGGCGTCCATGTCGGATTTGGCTCTTTTACTCGACCAGTTAGTCAAGGAAGGATTGATTTTATAGTTTCGGATTCAATTTTCTATGATTTTTTGGTGTAATTTTTTTTTTTTCGGGAAAAGGTGAAAGCTTGAAAGGCTTGCGTGTAATAATAATCCTGCAATTGTAAATTTTTTATTATGAGCTTGTTGTAAATCGTATTGCTTACGAAGTTCTATCCAGATTGTCCTCAGGATTATATATTTGGTAATGAACAATTCTGCTAAGACTCCATCATGTCAGTACTTGGGCAATTTCTTTGGAAAGTCAGTGATGTAATTTATCTTATACCATGTTTTTCATTTACTTGTCAGCTTATTCTGGGCACACAATTTAATTTGATGCAGACACATGCAGATAAGTTGTTCTAAATAAGTGGTACTATGTTCCTTTAGATGCATTAAATTTGAGAAGCAGAAACTATTGAATGACATCATATTCAAGTTGAGATTTTGACAAGGTCTACGTAATTTCTAATGCTTTTTCGTTTTAGACATTCTATGTTCTTCAAGTGAAACCTTAATGGCTTTGTATGCATGAACTGAGTTAAAGACGAATTTCTCTTGCTTCTGAGTTGTCTGTTTTTCCTTTTTGGGTTAAAGCATGATGAAGTTCATCATCTATTATTGAATATGTTAAGAGTTAGATGTTGTTGTTAGGTGGGGTGCTTTGATTGATTTTATGGCTGTCGCCTTCGCCTCCCTAACTGGCGGTATGGTTTCTTAAAAGATTTCTTCTTTTCATTTCCATAACCTCTCAACGTACAGCTGCTGATTTAAGACAAAAATGTTACACATATATCCTCTAATGTTACACATATATCCTCTTTCTGTACAATCTGAAGATTTTGAAAATGTATTTGCAACTGAATTCCTATTTTTTGGTTGTGTTATCGCGCTTGGAAACTACTGGTGCTGCTGGATGCCGGGGAAGAAGTAAAGTTTGATGAAACCCGCCTTCGTATTTTAACTTCCATCAAATCAGAAACAAGGCCAGGCTGGGATATGCCAACATCTTCTGTACTCATCTCATCCTTGAGCATTTTTAAGGCCGCAGACATTGCAGGCCGGAGCCGGGCAATCTCCTGCACGCAGAGCAGCCCCACTCTCAGAAATCGAAGGGCTTCTTCTTCGGAGAACTCTCCCTTGAGTTGAGAATCCACCAACATCAAAAGGCCTTTGTCATTGTACAGTTCCCATGCCTGCCATGCCACAAACTCATACTATCAAAAATATGCTCTCATAAATTTTAAATTTATATATTACCTTAGCAACGAGGAACTGTTCGCCGTGTTGAAAGTGGTACTCGACAACTTGGCAGCCGCTGACAATCTCCAGCAGCAGCACTCCGAAGCTGTAGACATCCGACTTGCGGGTGAGGTGGCCGCTGTAGGCGTATTCCGGAGACAGATAGCCTCTGCAACGCAGACATGATGTATTACAAACAATACCACAACTCAAACAAGTTATACAATTTGGTACTTACAGTGTTCCAGCAACGCGGGTGCTGATGTAGGAAACATTGTCCCTGAAGAGTTTGGCGAGGCCAAAGTCGGCAAGCTTGGGCGTGAAGTCGCCATCGACAAGTATGTTGCTGGCCTTGATGTCACGGTGGATGACGTGAGGATTCACCTCTTCGTGGAGGTAGCAAAGCCCCCTCGCCACGCCTAACGCCACCCCCTTCCGCAGCGCCCAACTGAACCTCGCCCTCTTCTGCTCCGTCCCTGTCACAAACCCAACATTCATCATTCATCATCAACAACATTTTCAAATGCAGCCATAGTTCTTGTTTTTCTAAATACCCAGAAATGTATGAGCGAGGCTGTTGTTTTCCATGTAATCGTAGACGAGAAGTCTATGTGCTCCATCGACGCAGCAACCTTTGAGAGTGACGAGATTTTCATGCTTGATGTCGGACAATGCTGCAATCTCAGATATGAACTCCCTCTCACCACGCATCTGTTCCAGCTCCACAGATACAATTTTGACAGCTATAAATCTGTCACCAATCAGCCTCCCCTATAATTTCGATAGTTGACCAACAATTTTATTTAAAAAAAAAAAGTTGTGAACATTCACCAAACAAAAAGAACAATAAGAAGAAGAAAAGAAAGTGGAGATGGGAGCAACCTTGTAAACAGTACCAAATCCGCCCTCTCCGATCTTGTTCTTGAATCCTTGCGTGGCGACTCTGAGTTCGTTGTAGGAGAATACACGAAAATCTGGGTTTGGAACGTTCGTCACACCATCTGCAGCTGATTGTAAGTTTATGATTTAGCAAAAATCTAAATCATAATCGAGGCAAAATTTGGTGCTGGAAAAAACACTTATGAATATGATCATACGCACCTACTTCTTCTTCTTTGTCGTCGTCAGTTTCTTCATCAAACTTAGCCGTGGAGGGATTGAAACATCCCAAAAAGGAAGGTGCAAATTTCATGTTTGAATTAACGTTTCGGTTTCTGCAACTGGTTTTGGTAGCTCGAACAGAATTTAAAAGTAGTTGGAAGGATGTCGGGCACAAAGTTTCATCACCATAAAAAGGATATGTATAACTATTAGGAGCAATCTTTATAGGCAGCGCCCTTTGAAATTTTATTACATTAATAATGTGAAAAGGGTTATTATTGTTATTATTTTACAATGTAGTATATCAACTTATGATTTACTTGTACTAATTTATATTTTAAATTCTACTAATAGAGCACACATTTTATCGACGTGTGGGTTGATTTTTCTTCGACAGAAAGAGCCGAGAATCTACATGAATATTTGGACCTGGTATATTCAGACTTGCAAATAAAATAAAAAATTCAGACAGCATGCATAATTCAGACACATGAATGGTCGTATTTTCCTCTGTTTACTTTGTAAAATTTCACAACAGAAAAAGTTTGAACGAAAGAAATTGGTGGAGTGGTTGATTGATTTCCAAGTTCTATTTTCGTATGGCAATAAAATAAAATCCAAATATTATTAATTGGTGTGCCTAGATGTTCTATTTGTGACTTGGGTCCTATAAGATTTCATTGATTTTTTGTGACTTGTGTTTCTTTACTATTCGAAGAAGAAAAAACGAATCCAAAAGCTTCCATTCGAGCAATTAACAAATCTCTAGTTGTTGCTTTACCGGACCTATGAATCTATGATGGAGTGTGATATTAGTATTAATTAGATTAGATTAGATTAGGCCTAAACTACTCCCACCAAAAAAATAAAAAATAAAAACATTTTCTTACACAAGTAAATGTTGTGGATAATGATAAATATATTCTATTGAATTTAAGGAATGGGTCCCACGAAATAGTGAAAATGATGAGTTAATTGAGTACATGACATCATTAATGGTCGTGCGAGCAGTTCCTTTTCCATTTGGAATCATCAAGAAATCCAATTTATCTTGACGAAATTTTTGGTAATTCGGTTCAATTTTGAACGGCAGCCGCCAACCGTCCTCCCTCTTTAAATGTCAAGTCTATCATATAATACCAATATACCATATCATATTCAATTCAATGTACCACGAATTTATTTAATCCAGTAATTGAACCCCCAACTTGATGAAGAAAATAAATAAATATGTTAGAAAATGATGTCCCAATGATATTAACGGAATTCACTTTCACAATTTTCTCCAATAGTTTGATTATTGGAGATCCTTTTCTTTATACTTAGTTACTTACTATAAAAATATTAAAAAACATATTAATTAAAATTCAATTTGGACCATTATTTGATGTATAATTTATAATTATCAGGTAATATACATAGAAAGAGCATTAAAATATATATAGAGAAGTATTAATGTATATAAAGAACCAATAATTCATATTATATAGTGATGCCATGTATATCATAATGTATTCATGTGCACAGATAAATGGGAAACAAATTCTTATGAATGACAACTTTTAGGTGCAGCTACCACGTCATTGAGTACATTAGCACGCTCAATTATGATGTAACTTGGTACATTTTGTTATGTATTAGTGATATGAGATCTTAATTAAAGAAACAGACTGACCCAGCAACAGGATTAAAATAATAGCAACAAAAAAACAAGAAAACGAGAGAGAGAGAGAGAGAAAGATGAGAGAGAAAGGAGAAAATAGATTTGTATTGGCTTAGCTTCCAAAAAATTATTTGTGCGATGGCCAAAGTGACAAAGTCTTCTGCTAAATATTAATTGTAGAATTTGGGTTTGACAACTTTTAGGATGCCAGGTCTTCATCCATTTACTGTTGCAAATTGACTTGCATTTGTTTATAAATAAAATGCAGTTTACCTGTTGAAAACCACGTAATTTACAGTCATTATGACATATCTATATATCAGAGTAATTCTTCCCGTTGTCATGATAAAAACAGTTGGCATGATATACGATTCTTATAAATAGATGTAATATTGCAATATATAAAATATTATCAATTATCATGAAGTAGAGTTTTTTATATTTATTTTATGTAGGGTGGAAATGATGTGGTTTGAAATTTGAATTATATATTTTTTTATTACATATAAAATAGACTCAACCTATATATTAATATTCCACTCCACCAAAATCATTATTGATAGGCAATGATTTGATCTTTTATCTATTGATATAGATAAAAGACATAAAATTTATTATATATAATTCTACTAACATTTAATTATGTTCCAATTTAAATATCGTCTTCCTCAGTCTGAAACTAAATAAAATGTATACAATACCGCGGTTTTAAATGTTTATGATGATTGTAAATTTGAAATATAGTGGCATGAAAATAATAAAATAAGAATTATAAGTTTTGATTTGTAAAATAGTCAGCTCTTAGTTGTTGATTGTTGAAGTCATCTTCCACTTGCTCTGAGCATTAATGGGCACATAATTGGTTTATTGCTTGACTTTATTTGCGCGTATGTGAGATGCCTGGATCACCATATCTTGCTTTTCAAATTTGAGTTGGATAGAAAATTGAATTGAAATGAGAAAAAATAAATACCGAAATAATTTTAGAATTATATCGTATTGGAATGAAATAATTTTATTTTATTATATTTAATTCTTTATATAAAGTTTTATTTTATGTTTACAAAGAAAATAAATAATTTATTTCTATCTCTATTTTTGGTTGATTTAGATTGATTTTTTTTCCCAAACTGATATGTTCCTGATTTTTCTTTGATTCATTTCTTTATTCAAACACCCCCTTTTGAAGTTGAGTATTTGGGTTTTCAATACTTAACTTGCACCGATCTTAACTTTGAAGTCTAATCTTCTCTTCGATCCAACGTTCCCCCTCAAGTTAAGTAACGGGATCTTTAATGCTTAACTTGCATTGATCTTCAATGATTATTTGTTTTGTATTTGATTGGTGAACATTTTATATTTGTATGTAGGAGTTCTTCAATTTGATAGTTTTGACTTTTATCAAAGAACTGCTTCATTGATAGTTTAGGCTTGTATTTAGGAGCTGCTTCATTGATAGTTTAGGCTCATATCTAGGAACTGCTTCATTAATAGTTTAAACTCTTATCAAGTAACTACTCCATTTTGTCATTGATAGTTTAGGCTCATATCAAGGCGTTGTTTCATTTTATCATTGATAGTTTAGGCTCGTATCAAAGAACTGTCATTAATAGTTTAGGCCTTATCAAGGAGTTGTCATTGTTTGTTTAAGCTCTTACCAATGAGTTGCTTGATCTTTTTTTCTTTCTTTCTAGAAATTGGTTTATCTTCAAGTTTTGCAAAAGATATTAGATCGTTTTGCAATTCTTCAAAAGTTGGAATTATTTTGAAAATTTTCAGAAATTGAGGGACTTTATTGCGATTTTCTGGAAACTGGAAGACTTGGTTGAAATTTCTTGAAATCGGAAGGACCTTTATGAAGTTTCATTGAATTCAGAGGGCCAATCTTAAGTTTCTTGGAATTGATTGGGCATTTTTGCAATTTACAAAATTTTCCTATTTTCCCAATTTTTCTGTATATTTTTGGAAACCCAGAACAACAACAACCACCGCCTTCTTCTGGTTCTCTGTCACTTTTCCTTCCTCTGACGACATTGCGACAACGGCCCCACTACCGAGCCGCCGTCTGTCTCTTTTGTGTAGTGGCTTCCATTCCCCGCGAGAATGAAGGGTTCCATTTGCCCTTTCGTATAGCTCCCATCGCGCTTCCGTTCTCGGCGACCACTGACGGAACAACTGAGCATTCTGCCTTTTTATCGTTGTCATCATCTTCAGTTTCTTTCAGCGATGGACGATCAATCGACGTCGAGTCACCTCTGGTGACATTCTCTATCAGCTCCTCGGTTGTTCTGCCGATATTTCCGCCGTGGTTGCCATACACAACTAAATTTGACATACACAACTAAACATCAATAAAAATCATAAAAATGCAAACGATACAAGTTTGCAATACCTTGTGGGAGACATATTTTCTTGTAATCTCTTTTAAAAGATTTAAATTCCATTTGGGCTAGAACGTAATACAAATTGTTCCGGTCAAAGAAAACCCAATAATTTAGGAGGCAATTTGAACTTTTGGCAAAGTATGAACGTAAGACCTAGTTATATACAAATCACCTTAACGAAAAATCATACGACAAGTTATACTAGGGGAATACATATATTTATTTTATATGATTTACGTAAGTGGTGAATACTCTAGACTACTCTAAGGCCAACTTCTGTGCAATAAACTTATAATTATGTACCGATTTAATTTTAGACTTGAGTCCATAATCCTTAATTTGGGCAGTCGGGACGAAAATGGTGGAGTTGTTCAAAGTCATTAAACTGACTTTTTCCAATACCCCTCTCATGTAAATCACGAGCAAAATTTCATTTACTATTATAGTAAGAAGATAAGATTATATAGCGGCTTCCTTCTTCTAAAAAAACTACCATGCATGCTTTCCGCACATTTTAGAGTCGTCATGCAGTAGTTGCATACTAGACTTTAATGCATGACTTTTTCTAACCTAATTTAATTGCATATATGAATATATAGCAAGTTCAACTTTTAATTTCAACTTCGTGATGTCATCCCAATCAAACATAATTGTACTTAATCATGATTTGATTACCTGATCAGAATCAGATTATGGAATGTTTTAATGTATTAAAATCCTCAATTTGCATTTAATTATTTATTTTAACTTTGCAGTTGGACTCTAGGAGAAGTAGCCGTGTCAACCGAGTTTATTTATTGTAAGTAAGTAAATTAAAGTGTCACAGACGGGTAGTTTTGGGTAATTATTTTTGAAAGTAAGTAACTACTCCATATCCTTTTGTCACACATAAGTCGCCAATCTAAGGTTCATTATTTTTTCTTAGTCTATTTTATGTGTGTATTTATATGTTTAAATATATGAGGCGAGGGTTATTTTGGTAACTAAAAACTGGCAAGTGATATAATTTGTCTCAGATTAGATCTTTCTAATTTGCTTAAGTTTTGAAATTCTTGTACTTAACGTAGTTCAATTACGTACTTGGTTTTGAGCTATGTATATGAATTTGATATCCAATTCATTGACGTAAACTTTGTAGTTCCGCTATTATCAATATATCCATAAACAATAAATGGGCTACATTCCGCTCACTTAATCAATTATTACACCCTATGATTCTCCATTAATGGGATATATTAGTTGCTATCTGGAGTCTAGAGATATATAGCCAAATTGTCGACAAAGTCCAAATAAATCCAATTAACCTTTTGTTTTGTACTCTTTTATATATATATAGATTTTTTGTTTTGTTTTGTTTTGCTTGGAGTATTGTTTTGTAATAGCACATACCCAATATTTTTTTATTTCATATTTGGGAGGTGGGGCACATTCCAAATATTTCCATATAATAGCAAATATTACACCTTTACTTGGTGGAGGTAGCGACAGGAAGAATCACGCAACGCATTCGCACAAAATTATCCGCTATCCTACCAGCCTACCAATTCTATTTTTATATATGTTCATTAATTATAATTCCCCCCTTCCACCCACCAAGAAAAAATAAATTTATATATATATCTAAGGTAACATTAATGTCAAACTATTCTATTAGATCTTAATTTAGAACAAACACACATTATTAGATACGAAAATCAAGGGTCATGATTAATTAAAAACATACATCATTATAATAGTAAGAATTTATCGGCAAAAGATTAAATTTGTAACTCTGAAATAGGCGCTCCTAATTTTACGCGATTTGAAACACTAAATCTCCCCACTAAATCAACTATTGTATCTTGTCAATATACGCACGTCTCATTTGTGTAGCAGAAGACGAACCGTCACAATTACAAAACCAAACCTAAGTTCTGCATCAAATCGTCTACTTATCTCTGTTGAATATACAGTGAGCAGTAAGTGTATTTTGTGACTTCGTTTACATATAATGATTATGTTATTGAACAGTACTGATGTTGGCTGATCTATATAATGATGTAG
>JAYDZE010537072.1:0-15016 GCA_034509125.1 Monilaria moniliformis
TTATTATTATTATTATTATTGTTGTTGTTGTTGTTGTTGTTGTTGTTGTTGTTGTTGTTGTTGTTGTTGTTGTTGTTTTTGTTGTTGTTGTTGGTGTTGGTGTTGGTGTTGGTGTTGCTGTTGCTGCTGCTGCTGCTGCTGCTGCTGCTGCTGCTGCTGCTGCTGCTGTTGCTGTTGCTGTTGTTGGTGGTGGTGGTGGTGGTCTCTAAATACAAATTTTTTAGCCAATTTATGAATTACACATAAATTGATAAAACAATAACCAATTCTATGATTTGTTTTGATCTCATCTTCTTCTGCATCTTAATGGATGCACCCTAATCCCATCTCATCTTCTTCTACTTCTTAATGGATGAACCCCAAGATGTTATGTTCTTCCATATCGCAACGACATTTTCTCCTGATTCTCAGAAGGCGTCTTCTCGGGGCAATCGGTGTAACTTTGTCCATTTTCTCTGGCATTGGTTTTTCTCTGATAGCTGAACTGAACCTTGGACACACTCGCTTAATGGTCACACTTGAAAAAATTTATAGATATGTTGATAAACCATCAGGCTACAAATCAGACAAATAAGGCATTTTTAGTTGTTAATTCTAGATCATGTCCGCCTAAATGAAACATATAATTACATGCAATACATCACACATAAATTTTAGATAGATAAGAAAATAAAGTAGGGAAACAATATATTTTATACTTATGCAAAATTTAGACTCAACAGAATTTCTTTTAAAATTGTAGACTTCTAGGTGTCGTTTTGAGTAAGCTCCAGAGGCTGCTCTCGAGCTTTAAGAAAGGCTCGAATGGGTGTTCCAAAAAAATTAATGTAACAAGATTAAATCTCCAACTTGAATCAAGTAACATATAATTCGAACAAAGAAGTTATGGACTTTCAAGTTCAGGCAAAATTAGATTTAAGTTTTGGAAGCTAAAAATTTCTGAAATGTTGTCTTGCACTTATGCTGACTTCAGAATAGAAAATAAATATGATACTCTAGAAGCAGAATCCAGAACAGAAAAATGGAGGGGACGGAAAAAAATGATAACAAAAATAAATATGATACTCTAATATATATTTTTATAATAAAATAAATATTATATTACAACTCAAGTATCACTAGCGTCTTTTGACCGTGACAACTGACTTCTATGAGTATCAACGGCTTGAAAACATTTCAAAATTCTTTCATTAGAAACAGTAGCGAAGATGGACCTTTCATTATATGACACCAAATTGTCGTTCAACCAATCATCTCTCATCCTATTTCGTAGGTCGGTCTTGACAATTTTCATGACAGAAAACACCATTTCAACAGATGCAGTCGTTTTAGGTAAGAGCAATATCAATTCAATCAAGTGATAAACTAATGTAAAAAAATTTATCTTTCTTAGTTTCAACAATCTTACGAGAAAGGCTACCCAAATCTTTAATACCAATCAATCGTGCATCTCTTCTCACAACATCCATAAAAATTTGATGTTCTTGAGACAATATCATACGCTCAGCAAATGAGAAGTCTTCTGGATAAATATTGGCAAGATGAACAAGCTTATCAATATTAAAAATGGAGAAATAGGATTGAGACATGCCATACAACCAAGCAAGTCTGTGGTTGATTCAGAGAAACGATTTCCCATCGCTCGTATAAGTAAGTGAACAACCTAATTACCACACATGAAAAATAAGCAACATGATAATTCTAATTTAGTAAATGAATAATATAATATATTTTCAAATTACTTGACAAAATATTTCCACGCGATGGTATATTTTTTTATCATTATTGGATGTTATAGTATTTGTGTTGGTTAATTTTAATGGATGGTATTTAGATTTTATTATGATTGAAATTGTTTGGATAGGTTGGTTGATATTTATTATATTTTTTTGTAAGTTCTAGAAATATAATTTTTGGTTTTCAGATTTTCGGTTTTTTCGGTTCGGTTCGGTTTTTAAAATTCAATTTTTGGTTTTTCGAATTCGGTTTTTTAGGTAATTCGGTTCGGTTCGGTTTTAATTTTTAAAAAATCTTGATTTTTTGGTTCGGTTCGGTTTGGGCAAAAAAAACCAAACCGAAACCTAATGCTCACCCCTAAATAATGGTATGCTGCAGGTCACTGGTTTGAAGTTCGACATCAGCCAATATGCCAACTTTTCTGGAACCTCCGTGACAGCGAAATGTACTAGACTGATGAACCCCATATCACGGACTGACTATAGTTGCCTATCATTGAGTTCACTTACAAGCCGAACAAAGAACCTTGTCGACCTCCTAACTACTACTCTCTCGACAGTGGGTGGAGCTTGTTTTGTTGTGCCACGCTTCCGCTAAGGTCGTATCAGTCGTATAAGCGGAAGATCGCTATTGAAATCATCATCGTCTATCAACCGGCGTCTCTTGTTTGCTATATAAATATTTAAATATACATGGACATCACAATATTTTTCAGAATGTAAGAAAAATGATATAAATCAAAAACATATTTGTATCATGTCGTAGATTAATATAGTAACACGAGGACATCATTACATATACTATCAAGTGTCATCGTTAACAAAGAATAACATCATTATTCAAAGTATCTTAAGCATTTTGTATTTAACATTGTAATTTTCATGACGTCATTATTTATATTTTATGACACACCACCATTTTTTTTAAGTTTAAAGCAACGATACTTGTATATACGAAGAATACAGGACATGAACAATAGATTCAACAACGTCCAACAACGGCCATTATCATCGACGACACAAAACCTACCAGAGATCATGTATGCACAAAACATCATAAATCTGTATATAACAACATAACAGAACCATCAATCAGAATTATAATGTCATTATATAGTATATAATATTGCCCAGATTTTTTTTTAATTTAAAATAGTGCTAAAATAATCACAATATTACAAAATACGAATTTATTCTGGATAAAAACCATTTTTTCACATACAGTTTGAAATTAGTGAATGAATGAACTTTTGAATGACATGAAGCAAAGAATGTAGTGATTTTTTGCCGACGTTTCTAACCTATAGAGGAATAGGGCTTGCGTTTGTTCAGGATTTTGTGAGCAGACATTTTCCAAATTTCCTTGGAAGGATGCTACTATTCCGAGCCGATGAACGACGAGATAAAATTCTTAACACAGCGGAAGAAAAGCATAACATGGACAAGTTTCGCAGCCATTTTTCATTACAGAATAGATCAACTTACAAGCTGTATATATACACACTATCGAGCTAGGTTTGGAGGGTGTACAAACCCTAACATTAAATGAACTCACTAGCTAACAAGACTACTTTAACTGAAAGCAAAACAACACAACTGAGAGGCCACTGCATCCTCATTTAAGTGACTGCAACAACAGCATCAAGGTGCTCCTTTTGTACCACATAAAACGTCCTTCCAGCTCAGCTTTGAATGCTTAGTTGTCGCCGCACTTTCCACGTCCTCAATGGTTTCACAGCATGCTATGCATGGCGTTGGGTCATGGCTCACGTCTTGCTTAGCTTGATCATTGAGCTGGGAGATCACAACGTTAACAGAGAGTATGCCCTTTAGCACTGAAGTGTTTTTACTTTGGCTTGGGCGAGTGAAGACCAAAGGTCTTGTTTTGGAATGTTGACAGAAGCTCGAGTATCCAACAATGCGAGTCTTTTTTTTACTTTATTACCTTTATGGTGACATTGACAATTCAAAATAATAACACTCCGCGTAAGAAAATTACAACCCTTCATTTTGGAATCGAATGATTAATTATTGGTCTTAGTTATGCATTAAAGATATGATTTGACTCTATATATATATATTAAAGAATCAAGGGGAAATGTCCACAGTTATAGCCAACGAACCATTCTGCAAATATGATCTCTACTGCATTCCTCTCTAAAACCACCCATCATCTCCCCTCCTAATCCCGCCCTAATTCCTTCGATCAAATCTAATTCTTAAAGAGAGAGAGATGTATAAGAATCAGCTCCAGGAGCTAGCGCAGAGGAGCTGCTTCAACCTGCCGTCCTACACCTGCATCCGGGAGGGGCCGGACCACGCGCCCCGCTTCAAGGCCATCGTCAACTTTAACGGCGAAAACTTCGAGAGCCCCAACTACTGCTCCACCCTCCGCCAGGCCGAGCACTCAGCCGCCGAGACCGCCCTCGCCTCCCTCTCCTCCCGTGGTCCCTCCTATTCCCTCGCCGCACGCATCCTCGTAATCTTTCTCTCTCATTTTGACAAATAATGATTCCGTACTCATTCATCCGCTATTTTGAGAGTGTGTGTGTGTGTGTGTCCGGCCGTTGCTCCCACCGGCTGCTGGTGGTGGTGATAATGGTGTAGTGTGGTAGGACTCCAGTCGCCGTGGAATGACCATAATGGCCCTGTGGCGGTGGTTAAGAAATAGCATTTCTTTCGTATTTAAAGTCAGAGTTTGAGACTAGAGATTAAGCGCGGTGCGGAAAGTAAAAAAGACTGGAGGGTATTATGGGTTAAAACCAAACCATCAGTCTGGTGTTGCCTTCCTTGCTCGTATTAATTTGAGGGCAGTTTCGTCATTCAATAAATATTTGGTATGCATACAAATGTGTATATGAGTTTGAAATAAATGTGGGTTGGACCATCGTGCCATAGAGTAATCGTTTCAAAAGCTGCTAGTCATTAGTAAAAAAATAAAAAAAAATTAGGACCACTTGGGTGTTAGGCACTTGTGAGGGAGTTCAATGCTAATATTTAAGTGTCCATTTTTCCTGTAATTCATGTGTGGTTAGCATTAAATAAGTGTTGAGAGGTCGGCCATCGGCAGAGAAGTATATATCTTTTCTAGAAATATAAAATAAGATGAACATGGAAGAAATAAATGCATTTGCAAAGGGTACAATTTATGGTGTTGTCTCCCTCTATTTAATGTGGTTAACTAGAGCCCTCTGCATCATGCATGTGCCTGTCCACCTCCATCGGCTGACTATGGCTTACTCTGTAACCAAAAATCTTTATTATATTTCATCCATCTTCATCAATATATTAGATACTATGGTTGGAACCTGAAGAAATCAGCTTTTTTCTTTACCTGACAACTACTGTCTTTGGTTTGAGATTATATGCCATTTTGCTTAAACGAGCAAAATCTGTAAGCATAAAGCCGAAAATCAATAATCCGTTACCATTCCTGTGCTGTGATTTGCCCTCAAATTTTGTTTATATACTTAGCTCGAGGATTGGATGTGGCCTTCTTTGCAAAGGATTTATATATGCTAATTTACCATTTACTTAAAAGGATTGATTAATTTTGAGCTTGTTTGATCGTTTAATCCTTCAAACACTCAATCCTATGTATAATCAGTCTAATAAAGTAC
Organism: Monilaria moniliformis; assembly: GCA_034509125.1. Lineage (NCBI taxonomy): Eukaryota > Viridiplantae > Streptophyta > Magnoliopsida > Caryophyllales > Aizoaceae > Monilaria > Monilaria moniliformis. The sequence continues at coordinate 5,357 of JAYDZE010537072.1, forward strand.
TGAATCTTATGTATAGTCCATTTAATCTACTACTCGAAGTAAATGGTTATCAAATTAAGTTGTCAAATAGAGAGGATTATTGTTCTTGGCATGGATGGTTATATGGACTTATTTGTGAGAGTGAGAGTATGTGATCGCTCAAATTGTCATAATGTTACAGCCAGCTTAAAGGTGAAGGTCTTGGCCAAAGATTACTGGGTGTTACATATATTGCCGTTGTTTGCAGTTTCAGTGATCGTTGTGTTGATGATTGCCATTGTGTTCAGGATGAGACGGGGGTTTATAAAAACCTACTGCAGGAGATTGCACAGAGAGTGGGATCTCCGTTGCCGCAGTACACAACTTTCAGGTCCGGTTTAGGGCACCTTCCCGTGTTCGCCGGAACTGTGGAGCTGGCCGGAATCATATTCACCGGAGAGCCTGCAAAAAGCAAGAAGCAAGCTGAGAAGAATGCTGCACTGGCGGCTTGGCTGTCGCTCAAACTATGTGAGTGCTGCTTTCCTTCCTTACTGTAGCTATTCTTTTGTGTTGCGATGTCACCTTATGTTTTTCCTTCATCAGTGGCACAGCAAGAAGCGAGCTCTCCATCTGAGAACGAATTCAACGACGAGCAGGAACAGATACGGATAGCAAGGGCGTTACAGAACTACCGTTTGAAAGAGAAGTCATTGATGCCCAACCTACACAATGCCTCCATACCATTCCAAAAGAAATTATTGGCTCCAACCCCTCGTCCATCAAGCCCACAGCGCCCCACAGCGCCAACATCCAAAATCCTCCCCTTCTTCTGCCAGAAAACTGCTTCACGAACTAGACCACCGTCTCTGGTAAACAACAGCCAAAACACCACCTTACCACAACTTCAGCCATCACCAGAAATTAGGACAACGCCACACACTTTTCAGAGGTTTCCTGCTGTTGGGGCCACTCCTTACGTTCCTCTCAGACAATGTAGGTCTCCCTACCAAGGCATCGCTCTACCTGTAACAATACGAACTGCAGTGCCCGTTTTCTCATCACCGCCAATCCCACCACCCGCTCAAGCCATGCAACCCCGGCCTGCACGACTTGCTCCACCTGTATGCATCAGGCAGGCCACGGCAACCTGTTCATCGCCATTAAAGAAGGCCCCTGCAGCAGAGCCCGAGGTGATTGGAACCTGTGGCGTAGATGAGTCCACAGCCATTAGACGTCTGGAGCAGCTCGAGATATGATCATGCCGCATAAAGATACGCACAGAGATATCCGGTTCCTCGTCTTCATGGTGTAAGTGGTAATTTTCTTTTCTAATCTGTATTCAAGATATTCTATGCTGTTGTTGCTGGCAGCAATGGTTGATTGCAGTGGTGGGCAGCTCGACGTTTAGCTTGTTGGAGTTTAAGAATTATATATTAGAAAACCTGTTTTTTTGTAGGATATTTATATATATATATATATATTATGATTACAGTTTATGATTAAATAGCAAGAACGTTTTCTTTAGCTGTCTTTTTTTTTTTTGTGGGGATGCTGTTGTATATGGTGTAAATATGAATTTGAATCACAAGTGTCCTGCTCTGCACTGTAAACAAATCCTGCTACCTCATAATAGTCAAGATCACCTAATCTGCAGAAACTTGTGTCGAATCATCTTAATGGTCGAGATCGATAAGAAGATAGTACTCATTTAGAACAAAATTCATCTGATGGTATATATAATAAATGTAGGTACCATTCAACGGGTCTTGGCCTGTCGAATGAGATCCCCCTCAACTTCATTGCTTTGCAAAATATTTTAGTTGCTACAGAAAATTTTATTAAGGCCCTATTTATCATTAAAATCCAACCTCCAAACCAAAATTCCTCTTACTTTTTTTTATTTTTTATTTTTTGGACGAACAGTCAATTATAGGACGTGCAATAATTATTTGTAAAATTTCAAAATTGCAACATAATATTATATATTTACTATTTTTTATTTATAAAAAAATACTACTAGTAAGTACTAAGCGAGAACTTATTTTCTAGCCCATCTCTTATTTGCCAATTGTTGAAAGATTATATTATTTCTTAATGATAACGTTGTTAATAGTTTGTTGCGACTACTTTTGTTAATATATATGTACATACATGATCAGAATAAGTATAACATATGTAAAGTGGAAAAATATGATGTACATAAATAGTTTCTGCGGCAAAATCTTAGGTAAAGCGTCGACCGAAAACATTAAGAATTTTGTAAGGTCCTATTCCTATATACAATTGGTATTTTGTTTCGTATTACTATAATTTATAAATATATACTATCAAGTTTGTTTTTAACTATAGTAACTTTCAATATCTATTAGTACCAAATTTACAAATTACGAAATAAAATATAAAGATCTCGAGTTGACTCCCACTTTTATTCTATGAATCTATACCATATGTCCTCACAGCAAGGAAAACATGAGACATAATTTTCCTACATATCATGATGAGTTTTCAATATATTTTTCTTTTGCACGCAAAAATTTCCAAATAAATCATCTCCACAAGTCACTATCTTCATTTCGATTTACAACTGCCCTTGAAAATCATAGTCCAATAATTAAGACGCAAATATTCACATAGTCAATGAAAGGTTTTTGTTCAATTTTTAGGAACATGTTGTCAGCTTATAAATGATTGACACTGTAATTTAGCAGTGTTTCGCTTTTATCAAACGAAAATAATCGAATTTTCTCGATTAACATAATTAACAATCACATATATTACTGTCCTAATAAGTGTGATAAAGGATTTCGCTTTAGGAAGCCAATTATGATTAATTATGATCAAGGATGCATGCATGTTTATCTATCTTTGAAGTATAATGTTGAGGTAGTTGGCCCTGTTCATAAACTAAAATTATAATCTCATTTTCCCATTTCAAATTATTTTTTTTAAAAGTGTTCAAAAAGTTGTGGTGGGAGAGGGGATTTTGCTTGAGCATGAATATAAATCGCAAGAGACAACGGTAGTGGAGTGGCATGCATCTTTTAACCATTTGTGGGCTTAAACTTTATGGTGAAAGGAATAGTGCATGCAAATAGGGATTCTGGGTTGGGTTAGTCACAATAGCAAGTCCGCCGCACAAGCAAAGTTGGAGGGAGAGAGACAGACAGACAGACAGACAGACGGTCATTTCTTGATTCTAATGTGTAAATGGGCGGAGAGGTGGTGGGCCTCACCCTCCACTACCACAAAGCCATCAAAGCATGTCCACCTCACCATTCTCTGGATTCACGCAAACAAATATTACTGGATACGGACATCTAGGACCCACAACAGGAGTAGGGCCCACCGGGTATTTAAGAATTAACTGGCATATTTTTTCCTTCCCCTATCAGAGAAAAAAAAAAAAAAAAAAAAAGCAATGGCTCAAGCAAAAGGGAAGAGAGAGAGGTGACATGAGAGAGATGGGAACCCTCCACCCATCATAGGAACACATCCAAGAAACTAAAATTCAAAATTCAAAAAAATTATCTTTGAATTTTTTTTTATTTTTTTTTTTTGGAGAGACTTAGGACATGCATGGTATGATTATGTGAAATGAGATGGGAATGAAATAAAGTTAGGAATGGAATGGAGAAGGGAAAGAAATGACAAATCTTAGGTGATTCCTATGCTTGGTATGCATAATAAATATAAAAGATATGAAATTGTGATTCTTTGTTTGATATTCATTTTGATGATTGTAATCATAAATAAAGTCTATGAATTAAATAAACTATTTTGTATTACTAAATTGATGGGATTATTCTTTGAATGTATCAAACGATTGAATGTTAATATTTAAAAAAATCTATACTTTTCAAGATAAATATTTTTGATTATGAAAAAAATTGAAGTTGGAAAAAATAAATTGTGATACTCTAGATATTGTCACTCAAAAGTAACCAAACAAAGTTTTTGCTTTAGTTGATACAAATATTATTTTGTTAACTAAAAAAATATTTTGTTATGAAAATGGACTATTTAATACATTTTACTCAAAGTAATTAAACAAGTTCATTTATTTTAAAATCTAATTATCCTATCTCCTATACTTAACTATAGATTAATATTATGTGCATTCTTCTTTTTCCTTTTTTCCTAATCATTCATAATAGACAGGACAACAATTGAACTATAAGATGAAATAAATATTTTGTATGTCTATAACTGTTATTTCTAATTGCTCCATAAATAATAAATAAATAATCTCCTCACATAACAACATCAAACACGAAATATCTATTTTCATAAGTAAGTTGACAGTTATGTGTAACAGTGATTTTTTTTATTTCAAAATTTATATTATTATGTAGTAGTAGTAGATGGTGGTGGTGGTGGTGGTGCTGGTGGTGGTAGAAGTAGTAGTAGTAGTATACAGTGCTACTACTACTATTACTAATTCTAAGATTTAAAAAAATAGAAAAATTAAGAATAACTAATAATATGATAGGTGGAAGAAATGACTAGTATCATGGTAAGTGGAAGGAATGACTATTCTCATAAGAGTAGGAATAGTGATTCCTAAAGAAAAAGTGTACCAAACAAATATATGGAATGTGAGTAGAAATCACCATTTCATTTCATCTCTCATTTCATCATACCAAGCGTCCTCTTTGGAAATTAAAGAATTTGTATTCAAAGTGAATGTCGTCTGAAAAATTCGAACACCATATGAGATCAAAGTCTACTTGAAACAACTCAATTTAGAAAGAAAAAAATATTAAATATATAGGATGAAATAAAAAAGAGGATGAATAGGGTCAGGGGGGACAAAGTGGAGGAATGTTAATTCCATCGTCCCAAAAGAAGAAAAGGGAATTGAGAAAAATGGGATGAAAATTGACTTGGTTTATGTAAGGGTGCTCATAATGGACCACTGATTGTACTATATTAGATTGTTCTTAATGTTGTCTGTATCATGGATACTGGTCAATCTTTGTGTGTGTGTGTGTGTGTTTCTTTTTCTTTGTTGATGGCAACAGCCTTTGTTTCTTCACTTTTGTTCGTTTGGGGGAGTACTTTTGTGCTTGGTTTTTACTTCCTCTTATGTATTACAGTATTAGTACACTAAAGAAAAATGGGATGAATTTGACAGTCATACTAAGATTGCACCTAAAGAAAAAAGAAGGCTCTCATATGATGGAAGTTTGATTAAATTAGTAACTTGACTTGAATAGCAACTCAATCAAAACCTTTTTGTTTATGTCAAGCATATATAGTAAGTTCAACTTAACTTAACATAAACTTAAGACATATGTAGTAAATTTTGTGTTTCATGTATATCTTACGCGTTGGTGTCCAACACCTGGTCACTTTCTATATTCAATTTTAGTTTAATTTTTTATTCTTATTATTTAAGGGTGACTGTACGGTTGTACCCAATTAGAGTGTGGATTTAACATTTATCATATAATTTAAATATTTAAGTTAGTAGTTGATATGAGGGTGATTATTCCATAACTAGAATATATAAATTTGGCAAAAAACTTCTGATGGCCTGCGTCCAATGTTTTAACATTTTTATCCATTACCCATTGTGTTACTTAATCTTAAATGTCTTTAGGTGTTTAAATTTGACAACAACTTTTGTTTTCTAGTGGTTGAGCGCATGCGAGACCTTCTCTATAGATTTTAAGTATCAACTTACAGTAATAAATGTTAATAATAATTTATTATATTATAATTTTTATAATAAAAAAGTATTATTAAAATAGTAAATTTAATAGTACGATATGACTGGAATTCAAAAATATTGAAACATAGGATCCAAATTAATGCAACCTCACTAAATTACAATAGTACGTTTAGAGGAAAAACATACCAACTGATAAAATCATATTGCGTGCAATTTATGACACATCCTCGTGTGTGTGTATAGATAGGGGCGGACTCAAGTGGGATAGGGGATTTAAGCCCCCGCTTAACAATTATTTTGTAAATTTTCTTTTAAAATCATCATATTATCGAGGTATTGTGAATAATTGTACAATGACAACCATCACCATATCAAACAGTAAGAAAATTGTCTTTTCAAATTTTCAAACTCTAAATTTAAAAAGGTTAGCCTCTATCCATGTTTTTTTTTCTGCGTCAACCTCTATATATATATATACTATGTATAAATGAGTTATGGTATAAATATTTTCTCCGACATGAATTACGAATTATGTTTGTCCGTTACATATAATAATGCTTATCTTAGATAATATTTTGTCTATATATAATAATATTCTTTTATGATAACCGTATATCATACGAAAATTCAATTATTAGGATTTATTCGCAATTCGTTGACTTTAAAATACTTTTATCTGATCCACTTCCATAATATATATTTATCTCCAATTACCATACAACTACAGTTAATAAATTACTAATATATCAAATTTCCACGCAGTACTATGTTATTGGCTTCCCCTTTTCCCCTTAGGAAGAGACTAGAGACTAGAGACTAGAGAGGGTGGGGTGGGGGACTATATTGGGCAGATTGGATATTATCTTTCGTTTTGACATTTGAGTTAAATCCAAAGTTTTCATAATATGGAATTTCAACAGAAGGGACATTTTTAAATTTCAATAATAGCATGTAGCTGTTTCCCACTAATAGTGGATATTACTCCTAATTAACAATTAAATTTTTAAAAAGGTTGGAGGGTGAAAAAGGTGAAAATGATCATGCCGATTAAATTTCTGTCATCTCATGCCACAAGCATCTTTCATGTTACTTTTCAGATATTGACTTGTGTGTTCTTATTTAATTATTCTTGGAATTTCTAATTTACATTAAATTTTCTTATGGAAATAATTTGAATTAGATATTCGAGAAATTAATGTGAAACCAACCCTACCCAATAGAAATCAATCACATCATAAAATAGGGCTATCCAAATCAGAAATAATAGTTTCCATACGCCCTAATTTGTAGAAACATAAATTTGGACGCCAGTATTATGTCATAAATTGGAGCAGTGGACGACAGACGTCAACCCAATAGTAAATTGGCCGGTCCAGCAACCGGTTCTGCAGTTCAGTGTAATCTCACGCCTAAATTAAATAATGGTGGAGTGGATTAATATATTCTGCAGAGATTTAGTTAATATAAAATTAATCAATGATTGCACCTCAAAGATGCAAGTTAACGCGATGCGCTTAAAAGTGGTGCTTTTATATTATTGTCTCCAACTTTATTTTCTGTTTTTTATTTCTTTATTTCATTGCTTATGGTGCAATCCCAAACAAAAGATCAAAAAATTATTATTAGATTATATCCTAAATTATTATGTTTGTTCAAAATATCATGAATTTTCAATAATACTAATAAATATTTAAATTATTTAACATTGTACCAAAAATATCATCACTATCATAATTATGTAATTTTAGCATTATCATGAAAAAAATATTTTTCTAGATTATTATATCCAACTATATTATTATTATTATTATTATTATTATTATTATTATTATTATTATTATTATTATTATTATTATTTCTAATTGCAATCAATTTTATAATTAAACTATATTTGAATTATAGGCTATTATGTTTGGTTTAGTTTTATCTAAAATAGCCGGTGATTTAACTATATAAATAATAGTTATTAAATTTTGATTTTGTCACGTAATAAATTTGATTTTATCATAGACTATTTTAAATAACATTAAATTAAATCAAATAGATTATGATTAGATCAGTCTAATTGTAAAATTATCTTAATAAATAAGCTATTTTGATCATTTGAATAAAATACATAACAAAATAATTGAATTGCGATGTGCCTAATAATTGAAACTACATCATCATAATTAAAAATTAATATAATATTTCTTACAAATATAACTTAAAAGTTATAAAACTATGTGTATTGATAATTAGGCGTGTGTGAGATACTTTAGAGAATATTCTATGTTAATTGTAATTACAAATAATAATAATGATGATAATAATAATAATATTAATTTAATGCTTAAATTTCATAATTATAATTGTGATGACATTTTTGATACAATGTTAACAATTTTATGTATTTTATTGATATTTAAAAATTCATAACATTTTTTATATAGGTCAAATAATTTAGGATTTAATCCTAGAATTATTCAAAGATAAACCATGTTTTGTATTACTAATCTGCCCCTTTAGAAAAGCAGAACCTTTTAAAAAAATAAAAATAAAAATAAAAATATATAAATTCTGACTGAATTTCGTGTCTAAGTCAGTGTTTGAGGAGGTTGTGGGCTGGAACTACGATGCACTAGGCCACATTTACTAGGATTGATACTTGACAAATATGTCTCGAATCCTCAGAAATACAAATATGTCTTGAAAATTTAAAATTCCAACGGCTGGTATGGTAACATATAGAAAAGGAATAATGATTTGCATTCCAAGTTGATGGCGAGTATGTGATATAATAGGGGGCGTACAAAATATTATTGGAGGAGGCTGCATTTTTAAATTTTGAAAATGCATTTTTTCAATCATCCAGTTCGATGATGAGAGTTATAAAATATCTATATTCGTACAAAATGCTGATAATTTGACGTTTTCATAATATTTAAAAAATATAATTTGGTGGGAGCCTAAATTCCCTCACTTCTAGGTCCATCCATGTGCTAGATAATCATACAAACTGTGCATCACATTCACATTGATTGTTCATGAATATTCAATCTTGTGTTCGATATTTAATTGATATGAGCGGCATCTTTTAAACGACGGTACAAATTCACTGATTATTATCTTCGAACACACTAAAAATAAATTGTGATGTGTTATTACTTGCTGGTTAGCTTAATTTCACAGTCTGCCTCAGCTATTCTCCATTGATTGGCCCTAAATCACAACCTAATTTTTCGTCAGAACCGGGAAATCGAATTCCAGAAATAAGGTCCACCAAACATGTCCTAAAAGGCTTAAATTCATTTTTGCAGCGCGACTTCGTGGGAAGCACGTGACGGCCCTTTTTGCGCATGCCAAAAAGCATATGAAGACGCTACGCCATCAAATTATATATTCAATCAGTATATAGTACTTATATATCTATATCTCATTTTTTTTATCATTCACTAAAATATTTAGGATAACTTTTTGTACGCATATAATATAAAATATATAAAGTGAAATACATAGGTGGCGTACATTACCGAATCCCGATGCGGCTAATGTGCGCCGAAAATAGCTAGGACAGGTGATTGATTAAATTAAGGTCCACTGCACTATCATGCGCACTTAGCTTTTATCTTTTTGTGATGTAAAATGTTGGTCTGGAATTAAGGAACCACATCCAGACTTGCATTTCCTATTTTCAAAGATACTGGTCCCCCCCCCCCCGCCCCCACCCCCAAATATTTTGTCAAATAGTATATTCATTTTACTAATTTTAAGCTTGTTTAACCTAACAATTTATTGTCATATTATTGTGTCGACCTGATGACAGCGGCGGATCTAGGGGCGGGAGGGGGCGCCCCACCCTCCGAACATCTATTTTTTTATATTGTGAGAAGAGATACATAGTTGATTGGTATTGAAGATTTGGGTAGCTTTTTTCGAAAGATTGTTGAAACTAAAAAACATAGAATTTTCCCATTAGTTTATCGCTTGATTGAATTGGTATTGCTCTTACCTGTAGCTACTGCATCTGTTGAAAGAGTATTTTCTGC
>JAYDZE010537083.1:0-15013 GCA_034509125.1 Monilaria moniliformis
TTACCAACGGACAAATATCCGTCGGTAAAATAAATTTATTTATTTAAATTAATTTCAAATTAAATGTAAAATAAGTTAACAAACGGAAGATATCCGTCAGTGTTACCAACGGACGAGAATCCGTCAGTAAAATCAATTTATTTATTTAAATTAATTCCCAATTAAATTGATAATACATTTACCAACGGATAATATTCGTTGGTAAATTTACCAACAGACAATCCATCGGTGAAGTCGACAGTAACTTTACCAACGGAGAGTCCGTCAGAAATCCGTCGGTAATGACTGACGGACAGCTGTCCGTCAGAAAACTCCGTCGGTAAACTCCGTTTTTTTTGTAGTGAATGTGGTTCTTGCCCGGTGGAAAAAAGAGTGAGATTCCACGTTTTGTTGCACAATAGTGCAATGAATTCCTCATCCATGGTTAGCCTCCAACACGGAATGGAGACAGTTATGGGGACAGAATTTGGAGTGATGAAAGAGAGGTAAAAAGTTTTAGTGAGTGGTGTGATAAACCTTAGCCTTAAATATTCCAGCCTTGCCTCTTATGATTATGTGATGTTTACAGATAACATGAGGTGTTGGAGGTGATGATGGGATCGAGGGCGAGACATATGTGGTATATTGGGGAGAAAGAGAATCAACAACACCATGTGGAATATAAGAGAGATTAGGTGGTTGGGCATAAGATGAAGAAGCTGAAACACTAGATGTTATGTTTGGAGTAGGAGATGGAGTATGGTGATTAGGCTTAGAGTATTTATTAAAGATAGGTACTATAAGAGGTGAGTGTGGAGGAGAGAAACTAGATGAATGGTTTGTGGAAAGGGAGTGAGTAGAATGAAAGGGAAAAGTGGATTAATAAAAAATTATCTCCTATGACAATAACTTTTTCAATAAGGAGAATAGCCTTGTAGCCATTGTGTGTGGAGTTGTAACCTAGGAATGTAGCAGCATTTGATCGACATTGGAGTTTGTGCTTGTTATAGGAACGAAGAAGGGATAACAAAGGCATCCAAATACTCTAAGATCATGATATGCAGGTTTTGTTTCGAAGAGTTGTTGAAACGGTGTAAGAAAATTGATTGTTTTGGATGGTATGCGATTGATAATATGGACAGATGTTGTAAATGCATCATCCCAAAAGTGAGTGGAAAGGCCTGCTTGAGATAAAAGGGCAAGCCCCATCTCCACCACATGTCCATGTTTCCTCTCTACCAAGCCTTTTTGTTGTGGTGTGTAAGGATATGAAATGCGACGGTGAATACCCTCACTTTGAAGGAAGCTTGTAAGGCCTCTGTACTCACCACCACCACCGGTCTGCAAGGCCTTGATTTTGCAATCAAATTTATTTTCCACAAGAGTCTTGAAGTGTTTAAAAACTGCATTGACTTCTGTTTTGGACTTTAATAGATATAGTCATGTATATCTATTGTACTCATCCACAAAGCTCGCATAATATGAGTAGCCATTTCTTGAAGTGATAGGAGCAGAGGCCCATAAATCACTATGAATCAATATTAAAAGGGTTGTTATACTTGGAGACAGAATGAGAGTATGGCAACCTATGGCTCGTACCTAGGCAACAAGGATGGCATAGAATGTTGGATTTTATTGGATTAAAGGAGATTTTACAACTTTGCAAGATCATTTCTATAGTGTTAAAGGAACAGTGGCCTAACCTCTTCCATAGATCCGTGCTAGTACGACATCCATTTTTGGAGGTGTAAACAAAAGGAGAATGAGATCGCAAGAAGATTGAGCATGCTTCAGGTAAGTTGGAGCCGCTTTGATTGGAAATGGAAAAGGACTCAAAGCTGGAAGACTTGTGATTGGGCTTATGGAGAATGAATTTCTACAAGCCTTAATCAAGAATGCCCTTGAGAATTGTTGCCTTGGTAACTTGGTCTCTTACAAAGCAAATAGTGTGGTGAAACTTAAAGAACATTTTGTTATCTCTAGCAAAATGAGAAATGCTAAGAATATTTTTGCTTATTTGAGGAACATTACGAACGTTATTGAGGAAAAGAGCCTTGGAGTTAGAAGAAGAATGAAACACAGAACTGCCAACATGAGAAATATTAACACCACAACCATTTTCAAGTTTGAGATGTTTACCTCCATTATATTTTGTGGCAAAGGTCAAGTTGGATAGGTCATTAGATATGTGGTTGGAGGCACCAAAGTTTGAATACCAAACTGAAGAGGAAGAATCATTGTACAAGTTGCACTTAGAAGGGGCATGATAGGAATGTGCATAGCTTGATTATCCTCTTATCTAAGTCAAGTTGGCCACTGGATTTGGTTGAGAATAGAATTTAGAATGTTGTTGTTGTGGCCTCATTTGTGGAACTTGAGCTTGAGGAATGGAGTTCTTCTCATAACGATGCCAGCACTTGTTGGCTGTGTGGCCAACCTTTTGACACAACTGACAAGTTGGCCTATTTCCAAGGAACTTGCCTCTTCTACCTCGACCTCCCCTTGAGCTATTATCTCATCTCCCATCATCCCTATAGTAGTTCTATTCCAGTCTTGTTGTTGTAGGATGAATCATTTCTTTGGGTCGTTGAGTGGGCAAGATTTGCAGAGGGTTGAGAACCGTCCACATTGATAGTTGAAGACTTTGCAGACTCCAATCTGGATTCGAAGCTGAGAAGTAGCATCAGGTCTTCATTTTGTTTAAGTAGTCCCTCACAGGCAGCCCATCCTTTTTCGCAGTTTGGAGTTGCAATTTGTATTGCATAATCTTAGCTTTGTACTGGCTAGCAAAGCCTGTCTCTATAGCATGCCATATTTCTTGACTTGTGGTTAATCCCACAGCTAGGATCATTGTGCTTTCAGATAGAGATGACTGAAGCCACGCCGAGAGAAGATGATCTTGGCGATGCCAAGATTGGAAGTCGAGGTTGACTTGCATTTGTGTGGTTTCTTCCACTGACACGATCTGATGGGGAATAGTTTGTGCTCCCGTAAGATATCCTTCAAGACCATACCCTCAAACCGTTGCTAGTATTTGTTTCCACCATACTGGATAGTTAGCTTCACAGAAATATGATGGTTATATGGTAAGATAGGTGTAGCAATTATAGTGTGGCCGCTACTTGCTATGTGAGTTGTAGCGTTTGAGTCGTCGCTTTCAGCCATTTAGGAAGACGAGAAATGTAGAAGCAAAGAAATGAAGATGTAGTAGCAGTGCCTGTGAAGGTTATAAGTGCTCTGATACCAAATTAGAAAGTTTGAATAAAATAACGAAGCCATGAAAAGAACACTGAAGATGATAGCAACTTTCACTATTTCATTGAATCTTAAATGCGGCGCACATTACAAGAGTGAATAACACTACTGTATAAATAGACTAACTAGGTTAACTTTCATACTCTAGCTTTCACTAACAAACAAGATTGTCTAACTGAAAGTTATAAGTCTCAGACGTTAGGCCTTGACTAACACGTACTCTTAATGTCCAACCATCATTTGCTTGAGCTGGTGCTTTCACACTTTATACTTGAAGTGGGCCCAATCTCCTTCTTAAAGACAACACTAAAGACACTATTTGATCATAGAGTCTCAAAAATATCATCACAAATACTTGCATGCGTGCGGCTCATGCTCGTTCGGGCCCAGTCGGTCCGGATCCAACTGAGCCCAACCCAAACCCATCTCCCAACCCGAATCCAACCGAAATTAAATATAAATAGAGAATATCAATAAAAAATTAAAAATATTGAAATATTATTGGAGTTTAATTGTTGAAGATTTTGTGGGGAAGAGTATATTTTCCCAAACTAAGCAAAAATGATTCATATAAAATTGAAAGCATTACAATTAATTAAATATACATAGAGAATGTGAATAAAAATTTAAAGAATATTGAAATAATACAGAAGATAGTGTTGAAGGTTTTTTATGATTTTCGCAAACTAAGCAAAAATGATGACAAAGAATATCAACACAAGGATTGAACCACGGACTTGAAGAGGCAAGAACTCCCGCAAGAGGCAAGAACTCAAAAGGCATGAAGAACACCTTTGCACTAGCTCTAAATTAATTTATTTTTAACACAAATAAATAATATATGTATATATACGAGGATAAGTTCAAATGAGAACTCTTCTGAGCGTGAGAATGTGAGAACCATTTTCAGGCTTTAGATTGCAAGTATCTATAGTAGATGTATCTTCCTTGATGGATGGATGTAGCCCGCGTTCGAATATTGGAGAGGGTGAAAATTTTATGTGGTGTAGTTAATTTTCACTACAAATGCAGTTACTTTGTAATATAAAGGTAAGTGTTCTGAGATGCTTCTTTTAAGAGTGATTTGCATTATAACCAATCTATATATATAATATTTATCAAACTACTGCCTTATGGTCGAACTGGCCCTATCTATAGTGAAGCCTTCACTGTTTCGGGAGTAACTTATTTTTATTTACCATATGATAATTCAAATTAATCCATTTCATTAATTTAATCACCAAATTTTTTGAGACAAAATTTGAGATAGCTTATGTGGATAGTGAAAATTAATAGTTGGCCACCAACTTAATTTCATAAATTTTAGCCAACTTTGACTTGAAGGGACCTAAATGCCCTTACTTTAAGTCATCCAACAATTCTATCTTTCATCTTATCTCTCTCTCAGTTTCTCTCTCTCTCTCTCTCTCGATCTCTCAACATTCTATCACCCTGTCTATTTTCTTCGAGCCTTCTTTTTTTCCCACGGCAGTAGCCAATGATGTGGTATGAATGGTACGAATATGTTACATTCGTACCACTTGTTTTCAAAGCATTCAATTTTCCGGCAACAGTGGTTTTATCTTCTCCGACGACGGCGGACGGCGACATGGTATGAAAATGTCTATTTCGTAGCATTTGTTGCAAGCGGTGCGCGCCAAATCTTGGTACGAATGGTGCAAATGTATTTTATTCACACCATTCGTTCCAAGTGTGTGTGTGCCAATACTTGCTACGAATGGTATGAATAATCTCTGGCATACCAATGTCGCCAAGACTCTGACACGCCAAACCTTAGTACGAATATGGCACATTCCTACCATTCATTACAGGTGATGCGAGCATCAGTTCTTGAAATTCGGGTACATTGCAATAAACTCAACAAACTCCTATATTTTTCAACAGCAGCAGCAAATTAACATAATTTAAAGTAGAAAAACATCATCATCTATGTGCAACATTCGAGGTAAAAACGTTCATCATAATCTGAATTGCATCTCAAGAGCTTCTCGCAAATGAAACCTATATTTCACCATAATTAAATTCATATTACAACAACTTTTCAGTTCGCTAAATCTGTGCGAATTTTTCAAAACAAATATATTTATTTGATTTCCTGGAATCCTCAAAATAATTTAACAATCATCACTCAAACTAATAGTTTGGAGTCAAACAAATACCCACTTTAGGACAACAAATTCCAATCTCATAGCATTAAACAAGGTACTGTATTCCTTCTCTCTAATTCACAGAAAAAAAAAAAAGAGGGATTTACATATGAAAAATACTAGTTACAATCACGATCGAACACCGTCTAAATCCACCGAGGACGGCTGCATATCAGCAGTTTGCTCAATGCTCTGCATGCGGGTCCTCCCGCGTTGCACCTCAATCTCACTAGGTTTTACGTCTGTCGACCACCAGCGGAGGAACCGGATCTGGAGATGGAGTGGTCCGAATATGGAGATGGACACGGCGGAGGAACCCGATTTGTCAGAGATAGCTTTTGATTATGGCTGGATTTTATTTGTAAGGCTACGACGGATGATGGAGAAGGCGTAGAGTTTGTGGACAAGAGGAGAAACCACGGTGGTGGCAAAACGATGATGGATCTCGGGCTTTTTTCTGAGACGACGAACCATCGCAGAGAATGGTGGCCGACGTGGCAGAACTAGGGTTCCGATAGGGTGGCGGCGTGGCGAATAACGGACGACGGAGGATGAGGGCGGATGACGGAGAATTTGAATAGTGAGAGAATTTTCAGATTAAAAAAATAGCGAAACTGAAATAAAAAACTTTGGTCAAAGCAATTAAATAAAATATTGACCGTAAATTTAGTTTATGGATACTTTTATCAGAAAAATTAAAAATTGACTAAATTTTATTGAACTTAGATTAATGGCCAATTGTTGATTTACGTTATTCAAAGGTGTTATTTCGCAACATTAACACTATTTTATTTATATATGAATGAGGTTGTTGCGTGGAAAGAAGTAAGAGTCTTTGTAATTCTTCGACTTACAGATAAAACTACAACTCCAAAAACCTGAAATCTCTGGTTATAGATGAATTTGATGCTAAGAGGAGGAATCAGAAACAGGGCAAATTTTGTTTTTTTTCGCCGGTTTTACAGAAAATGATTTGTTTGGCGGTGGCGATGAGATTGCCAGTGGTAGTTGCGGTTTTCAGGGGTGCTTATTCGGTCGGTTCGGTTAATAACCGAACCGATATGTCGGTTAACCGATTAAAATTTTACTAAAATTTGGAACCGGAATCGGAACCGATATAGAATCGGTTAGGCTACTAACCGATAGTTTATAACCGATCGGTTAGTCGGTTAACCGAACAACCGAAGTAAAAAAATTAAAACTAATTTATAAAGCTAACAATAGGGTCGCCCTCAATTTAGGCCTTCCCATATGTGGTCGATGTGGGATGATGAAACTTATTACAAATAGAATGAGTATGATGCCCCCTCTTTTATAGGAGCATTCTCCTTCCTCCTTTCAACTCTTCAGCCGATGTGGGATGAGATGAGAGGCTCTTAACTTTAAAAAAAAAAGTATGCGCCAAGATTCGAACCTGCACCTTCAGGGTCGCGGGTTAAGCGCTCGTCCAACTGCGTTGCGCTTCTTATTTAAATTACGTATAGTGATTTATATATTATATTTAAATCAGTTTTCCGCGCAAGAAATGCCAGCGCCAGGATTCGAACCTGCGCCTTCAGGGTCACTTGTTAAGTGCTCGACCAACTACGCTCACTGCGGTTCTTATATAAATTACGTATAGTGTTTTATATATTATATTTAGATTTTTCGGTTCTTCGGTTATAACCGTTCGGTTATCGGTTATAACCGATAACCGAACTTTTCCTTACCCACTAACCGGAACCGAACCGAAATCGAAAAAATTATCGGTTAACTAATAACCGACCTTATTCGGTTCACTTATCGGTTAACCGATAACCGACTAACCGAATAAGCACCCCTAGCGGTTTTATACAAAAGTGTTTTCTTAAGATAATCTTGGGTTACATAGTTTTGCGTTACAATTAAGATCTAACCTTTTAACATGTACTAAAATTGATTTTCTAATTATTTATTAGCTGAAGTGTCACAACTTATTTATAGGTGGATTTGATTTTTGGTCATTTTCTTACTCCTTGTCATTAAAGAAATCATATCATGTATGTTAATTAGTGACAAAATATTTTTAAAATCTAATTTATTAATAACTATAAAGTTAATATTTAGTTACAATAGTTCAAAATTTAATCAAATTTGCAAAAATATCCAAAATTAAGATTTAATAAACAATCATCTCTAAAACATAACTAAAACATTTCTTCAAACCTGTATGCAAAATACCAAAGCCAAAGAGATATAGTTGAACTTGTTTGTGCACTTCCAGTTTGCTTGAGTGAAGTAACAAGTTTCCCTATCAAAAACAAAACTAGAGAAGTCGAATTTCTCTATCCGTTTGCTTCCAAACGAGTCCTTCTCTCTCTTAACTTTTTCTCTCCCGACTCCAAAGTATTTTTTTAATTAAGTTAAGCAGCTAAGACCATTAGTAACAGCGGCGGGTAAGGTGAGCCGCCCATTAATGTAGAGGCGCGAGCCCTGGCAAGCCACGACTCGTGGGCCGTTCTCGCAGCCACGCGTGCGTTGCTCGCACTCGCCTCTCTCGGCCAATCAGAGAACGAGTGCGACGCACGCGCTAGGCGTGCGGCTGTCCGAATTTCGACATATTTTGTATTTTTTTTAAAAATATACAAAATTTTATAATACATATATATGTGTGTGTATATATATATATATATTATTTAAAATCTAGCTAACAAGTAGTGTTTGAATTTTTTTTAATAGCCAATGGCTATTCCCAACGGTCTCATTTTTTTTCTTTCCCTTCTATAAATAATCCAACTCTCGCACTTTATTTCTCACACCATCTTCTTCATCTCTCCCAACACTCTTATACTCCAGGGAGACGCATCACCGTCACGCGTGTTCGCCCTGATATATCCAGTATTGGGCAGTCGCAAAAACCATTCGAACACACAACAAATACTCTAAATTGGTCGCGGTTTCTCGCGTTTTTAGCATTGTTTTATCATTTTTTGTTGAAAACCATCCAAAGATATGTAATTCTACTTTTATTATATTTATGGTTTAATTCCTACATTTTTTATGATTTTTTGTATAGTTAGGGTTTAAGTAATTTATGTTCAAATTTTGATATGTTTAGGTATTTTTGATTGATTTTGAATAATTAGATTATTAGTTACATTGAGTGATATGTGGTGATACGTTGTCTGATATGTAGAAATAACAATTTCGTTTGTAATTGAGATGTTAGATGGTATATAATAGTGTATTAACTTGTTAGATATTGTAGTATATTAGATGGTATATTAAGTGTTTGATAAAATGACTAAAATGATTGACTATGTAGAGATGATAAACGAGTGTATGTTAGTTTAGAAATTGTCTACTGTTGTTGAAAAATTATCTATTGTTGTTGAAAAATTACCTATTGTTATTAAAAAATTGCTTATTGTTGTTGGAAAATTGCTATTATTGTTGGGAATTTTAGATTGTTTGTATGATATATTTAGTTTGAATTTTTGACATCGTGTTTGCTAACTTTATTTATTAGGAATTGTATAATGGCGAGCTCTTCACAATCAAGTGCTCAATTGTTTTGCGGCGCAAAGGATCATTCGGTGCTATTTTTACAGCGAGATCATGTTTCGAGAAGGATTTGGGTAGGCCAAGATTGGAAGCTTTTGCAAGTCCGCAGATATGAGGGCAAGTTATGTGATTGTAAACCCATTCATCAACGGGTTGTAGAGTTTATACATGGGTTTAGATTTGGCGGTCTTTCGGATTGTGGAAAGCCAAAAGACATCAATCGTCAGTTGATTACCACTTTGGTTGAGTGGTGGTGACTAGAGACTCATTCCTTCCATCTTCATATTGGTGAAGCAACATTGACGTTAGAAGATGTGGAGGTACTTTGGAGTTTGAGAGTTGATGAATTTGTTGTGGCTGGGGTGAACTTGCGCTTGAAGACATGAGTATGGATGCAAGAGTGTCACCACTTATTAGGCTTTACCCATTGTGAGACTAAAATGAAAAAGACAGGTCTTTCTGTAGTGGCACTGACTGCTAGGATGAGCGAACCTCTAGCAGATGGCCTAGATAACAAGGTTTACCTCCAGCGGTCACGCATGTATGTGCTCGTTTTATTGGGTAGGTTGATATTTTCCGACGGCACCGGTTGCAAGGTGCCATTGATATATATGACATTATTAGAAGATGTCGATGTGAATTCGCAGTATAGATGGGGCAGCGCAGCACTGGCCACGCTATATTATAATCTATGCGAAGAAGCCCGTGACCACATAAAGGATATTGGTGCCACCTTAGTGCTTGTACAGCTTTGGGCCTAGGAAGGAATTCTAAGTCTGCGACCTAAGTTCCTATATCCTCCTATCCACAATGACTATACTCCTAGTGCATGTACGTAAGTAGATTACTTATTCTTTATTGTTTATGTATCATATCTTGTAACGATTGTGATTTTTTTTATTGTTAGGTGGAATGGCCTTATATGTCTGACAAAATCTCCCCAACATTGCACTGAGTATTATCGGGAGCAATTGGCACGATTGCAGCCCGATCAGGTACATTATGTGTTTTTTTTATAATTTATCGTTAAGTTAAGTTATCATTTTGACTGACAAAAAACATCTTTATTCAGTCCATATGGCAGCCTTAGTACGTGTTTGTTGCCGTATTTTTGCGTTGCTGGTGAGAATTGTTGGAGGGCAACCATATTCTTGTATGTTGGCATATCGTGGAGCCATATGAGCCGCATAGAGTTATGCGGCAATTTGGATTCTCGCAGCATATTCCTAAACTCGAGCATACCACATTCACGACTACTCATATGAATGTATCTCGTCATGGTAAAACAGGGAAGGATTGGGTGTTGAACATACCAAGTACATTGAAAATTGGGATATGCAACACCAGATAATGCAATATGTAGTAGACAACCTATCTGGACAAACGACGCATGAATATATGAGGTGGTATAGGTCTATCACTGTTACATATATCACCCATCCAGGCATATAGTCGCAGTCTGGATTTCAGGAGTCTGCCTCATCACAGAATTATGCGGTATTTTGAATAACTTTTTTTTTAAACCTTTGGAGGCACTTACTCGCATATATCACACAGCGAGTTGATCCGACTATTCGTATCCTGACATGCAATGTGTCCTACAGATGGCCGAGGATACTCTTAGGAGCTGTGGTGGGGGTTGTCGTATTGACCAACCTCATTTTCAGCGTATGCATGTCGATACATAGATATCTTTTGTTGACAAAGCCCAACGAACTGGAAGGAGATGTGTCAGAACAGGTGGGCACGGAATGTCACGAGATTGGCAGCCACCCCAGGCACAACCTCACCACGAGTTCGTGCCTCCCCCGCTCCCATCTTCCTAGGGATGGGAGCCTTGGTCATTCCAGCAAATATTTGACGAGCCATGGACACCGCATGAATGCTATCAGATACACAGAGGTTCAGTTGATTCATATTTTGCTGGTGTGCATGTGGAGACTACTGAGGAGGTTGTTGAGGAGGCTGGTGAAGATGCTGGTTTGGAAGCTATTCTAGAACCACGACATTCATCATCTAAAGGGTCAAGCGTCGGCCGAACATTGAGGGACTTTTTTTCACGAAAGTCTAAACGTGATAACAAAGGCAAAGCACTAAGAAAATACACTCCTAGTGCCTTTCAGTAGATTGTTATTTTGATGGTTATTTTGTTGATTGTTTGGATTTTAATTTGGATTGTTTGGATTTCAGTTTGGATTTGAATTTTAAGTGCCTACAATATTTTGTTTGGAATTATGTTTGGATAACAAAGAGAATCAAATTCAATACAACACTAAGCAAACAGACAACAATCCAGACACTGTGGAACTCCCCACGCACTGTCGGAACATATGGTTTGACTGCAGCAAATATCTCATCATCACATGAATTTTCATCTGATTCATCACTAAAATGTTTAGAACTGTATGAATCATCTGCCCATGAAGAACAACGCAGATTTGAGCCACCAGAATCTATGTTGTCACTGTCATATGCTTCATTCTCCGGAACATATGTGTTGCCTGCACAATTAGAATTGTAACTCAAATTTATATCTCCAACATTTAATTCACGACTCATCTCAAAATCCTCTTAATATAGATGTTCGTCCCTTCAGACGTCTCTGCTTCTTAAGTACTGGTTGTCTGGAATTCTTGTTGAGTAGCTGCTGCAAATTCAATTATCAGTTCAACTTGACCTGTTTCAACACTATCACTGAACATATATTGCATGCATTTTCATCAAGTGACATGCCTACATAGGTGTGTATATTTACTCCATCATTTCACAAATCATCGTAACTAATTCATCATATGAAATACACTCATTCAATACAATGTAAGCTTTTGAATATGGTGGGTAATAAGCAATATCAATACCAGCAACCTGGATTATCTTACCACCCCAATATAATATCACATCCAATGACATAATTCCTGCAATCTATAATTAGCATGTTTCTAAACACTACATAATTGAATAATGTATTGTTTGTTAACCTCACTTTCATAAACTCATATATTTTCCAACGTATTAGTAAATCCTAGTTTCGTAACTAAATTTTACAATCAAATAAATTCAAACTAATTACAATTATGACCATGTAAACAACTTCTAATACACATTAAAATAGATTAAAAAGCATACCTTACTCAAATATTTCATCAAAACTTTCCGAAAATATGCCAAAAATAAGAGGAAACAACGAAAATTTTCAATTGGAATTTGTGTTGTGCGTGTCTGAAGTCATATGCCTATATTTTCTTAGGTCAAGACGCATGACACTCATGCGTCTCACTTTGCGTACGCGAAACGACGTCGTTTTTGCCGTAGACGCATGACGCTAATGCATCTTCACTTAAGTGCAGACGCATGACGCAAATACGTCTTACCTAGTTACGGAATTTTTTTAAAAAAGTTCTCATTTAGGGAATTTTTATCTTATATTCGAACATTGCCAGAAAAAGCTGTCCAACTCTCCCAATATTCCCAACCACCAAGGGATCGACAACCCTATTCGAAGACGATGCAATCTATTTCGGAATGGCTTCTCAAGCGGCAAATTCCGACTCTCCTCATCTTGACTCGTCGTCTTCGTATCTCTACGCCATCAACCTCTCCGATGAAGTGGAGAGGTCTAAGGCCGATGTCCGAGTTGCGTACGCCGCGTCTTGTTCTCGTTCATGTAGGTGGAAAACCGCATCTTCCAAAATGTCCGTCTTACTAAAACCACTCATTCTTTCCCTTTTTATTGCGTTGTAGATGGCGCAAAATTTGGAAAGTTCGAGGTTGACTCTGTTGTAATGCCCTTGAACCACTGGGAAAAGTGGGTTGACAGTGGATCGGCCGAACCAAAGAGAACGAAACACACCTCCGACGATCAATTCAGCACAAGCGAAGAGGCCGACCTTGACCTCGTCCCGAGGGAGGAGCCGTCCCATTGGCCAGATGGTGGCAAAACGCAAGGGAGAGGGGCATGCGACATCCTCAAGCAGTAGAACAACAGAGGAGATAAGTCAAATGACACGCGCACTAGAAAAAACGAATAACCCCGTATTGTGTAAGTTGTTTTATGAAGCCAACATCCAAGACACGTCTAAAATGACTGAGGAAAAAATGGAGAACCATCGTCTTCTTATAAAAAGTTGAATTAAGCAATTAGGTATGATTTAAGATAGTTTTAGTTTTTAATTATGTAATTTTTTACTTTCAATAATATAATTTTAGAATTTAAATTATGTAATTTTTCAGCTTGCTACAATGTAATTTTAGTATTTTAATTATGTAACTTTAAGATTTTTATTATGTATTTTTCTTTATTTCAATAAAATTCATATTTCAACTCCGTAATTTTTATATATATTTATAATTGTAAATTATATAAAATAAGAAACAATTAAATAAATAAGAGATGAATTTTTTTAAGGGAAATGCAAAACCACTGCCCTCTATTATAGATCTTAAAAATTTAAGAAAAAAATTACCATGAAATCCATAAATAGTATATAAAAAAAAGAAGGGAGAAGGTGCTGTGGATACCTAATTATTTTATATGAGCCATGTGACTTGGAATTACTAAACCTCCATCCTGCAATTGAAGACACAGAGTAAATTTGAGTAATTAAGAAATGAAATACTGTATCACATACTAGGGTAAACCGACAATAAACCAGAACGAATATAGCTAATCAATTTTTATTCTCGGAATTTATTTTTCAGTGTACATAAACATTCTTAAGGAATGCGTCTCAATATGTTTAGTTTTTTTCTTAGTTACTGCTAAATGGAGATAAAATAGACCAACTCTAGATATTTTTCGACATTTTATAACATTCTATACTCTATAATCTTTTATATTTTATTTAAATTTATATGGTTTATCGACGTCATGACAACTTCACAAATATATCATATGACTTCAAATGATCTAGAATACAAGATGAATTACCTTATGAAATACAAGAATGAATTCTTTAGGACTAATTAACTAGATATAAAAATATAAAAAATAATATAATTTTATACTAGATGATATATACATGATAGTAACTACGTGTGTGTGTATATATATAGTTGTGTTCATTTTTTAACACAATTTTATTGCATAACTAAGATCATTGTGACCGTTGGAGAAAATAATCTAATCGTCTATAATGAGACACGTTGTCATAGTGTAATTTTATTTTTGGGCGGAAAGGGCAAGATTATCATCATAATATTAGCGGTTATATCAGCATCCATGATTCATGAGATTAACTACCTAATATAAAACGTGTTATTTTAGTAAGTAATTAATTGCTTTATTAAAAAATTTGTTTGAGATCTATCCTATTTTTCAGGAATTGTGTATGTAGTTGGTTTTGGTATCTTTCATCTAATATAATAAAATTTTCCTTTATCATACCTGATTCGTGTGTTTTTTTATACGTATCACATATTCCTTTTACATCAAATTAAGTGATTGCAAGTTTTGTAGAAATTGTGATTGCAAGTTTTGTAGAAATTGTTCATATCAGTATAATATAATAAATAAATCAGTATAATTTGTATGTAATATCAGCATACCGAATATATTACTCAACTCAATATAAAACAATATCATTAATCAGTGGTACTAATTTTTTTAATGATGTATAATACGAAACATAATGATATTTTCATCGATTTATGATGATATACATATTGGACAAACATTATAATTTCTTTATTATTTATTATATTATAATTTGTTGTATAATTATTAAATTTAAAAATATTCTAAATAATGATAGTTGTTTTGGTATAAATCAGGGAATAAAATAATGAGATTTATTTGCAGGTATGTGAAATTGGTCAATCCCATGATTTTAGGATCTTTTCTTAAATCATGGGATTTTTTTATATTTTACAAAAACTGTTCATATCAGTATAATATGATAAATAAATCAATAAAACTTGTATATAATATCAGCATACCAAATATATTACTCAACTCAATATAAAACAATATCATTAATCAGTGGTACTAATTTTTTTTAATGATGTATAACACATAATATAATGATATTTTCGTCCATTTATGATGATATACATATTGGACAAGCATTATAATTTCTTTATTATTTATAATT
>JAYDZE010537094.1:0-15013 GCA_034509125.1 Monilaria moniliformis
ATAATAATAATAATAATAATAATAATAATAATAGCTACTACAACATATACGATCTATAATTTTAATAATTGCATAAAAATTTGCTTAATAAGTTATTATTTGAGAACATAATAATAATAATGATAAATAAAATAATAATAATGATAATAACAATAAATAATAATAATTATTATTATAATATTAGTTATAATAATAATAATTATTATTAATATTATTATAATTTGTATTTTAATAAAATAATATTCAATGTCTAATTATGTAAGAATCCTGGAACTCGGCAAAAGAATACTTAAGAAAAAGTAGAGAATAAGAATCCTAAAAAGTTAAACTACTTTTCTTATTTTCAGGATTGTGATTACTTTTCCTATTGGATAAAAAATCAAGCAAACACAGGAATTTAAAAATTAGGAATCAGATTACTTTCCCAATGCAGAATCCTGTCAAACAAACAGGCCCAAAGAGACAAATTGGGAGTTGGAAGTCTTCTTATCACATTAAATTGAAAATATTAATATTTGACTTAGGGCCCATCAAATGAAAACACTAATCTTGTGAATCAAGCGAGACAAAATTGATTGCACTTCCAAGTAACACTTATGCATACATAAAAATTCACAGTGAAAAGTGTGATGATCCTGTCCAAATGCAGTATATTCTATGCTAGGATATAACTTTTTTTTCTTCCTGTCTATAGTTGCTAGGAAATACAATTATTTTCACATCGACATATATATAACAAGACTCGAGATCCAAACAATTCAGACATCTGCTTAATGGAGCTGTTACATATATCATTCCTGTCTAGTGTCTACACTATATACCAGAGAAAAGCACTTCCTCCTGAAAAAAAAATGGTAAAAATAACTGCACAATCACATATAAGTTTGAGATTAACGATTTTGCTTAAGGAATAAGATGCTCATTGTAGATAATAGGCCGTCTCAGACCCCGTGGAAAAATTAACGTCTCGTAGAGGTATATATATATATATATATGTGTGTGTGTGTGTGTGTGTGGGGGGGGGGGGCAGAAGCAGATAAATAATTTGAGGGGAGCTAAAATAAAAAATTTCCAACTGATGGGAGTGCTAAAATAGAAATTTTCAAAAAAGTACTAAATATAAGGTGATTTTTTTTTTTTGGTTGGGGGTGCTGGTGCCCCTCAAGCACCCCGTGAATCAGTACATGTAAGCTTCGTTAATATCTCACATCAGGCCCCCAATTTTCTTGATCTGGCCCTAAGGATAGACCGGGAATACTAGAAAACTTACTTGGAAAATTTTACCGAGTGTTTTCAGTGCAAGAGCACGTTGCCTTAGAACATCCTTGGAAGCACTGTTATCTCTGAGAACCTGATATACAATTTCCAAAAGTCGAGACAAGAAAAGAATCCACAACTAAGAGTTGGGAATGATTTCAACATACAACGAGGGCAAGATCGTTGTCATACTTACAGCTTGGCTTACGTGGGATAAGGTCATCTCGATATCCACCACGTTCATTTGCCAGAAGGAAACAAAGATTGCGTCCTTGATGTTTTCTGCTGTTTTCAGCGTATTCTCATTCTTGACCTGCTCCTCGTTGCACTTCTTCCATTCCTCACGTAGATGGATGTAGGCGATGGCAGCTGAGACGAAGAAAAGGGAATGAGAGCTAGAGCTCATCATATAATAACGAAATGAACAGAAATGTGAAACTTGAGCTGCTGTGTCTTGGCACCTTGAGCTGCTGCAGACTGCGTGTTTCTCGTGTGTCGTTTATCCCTCAACCATTCTGCTAGAAAAGGGACCTTCATGTAGCGCTTCCCCTTCCCGATTTCTCGTGCAGCTTGCCTTCTGTATATGTATCCAATGGTATGCAACAGCACCTTGCCAAAAGCTAAAAAACAATATTAAATGAGTAAAATAGTATAGTTGTCCAATTTTGCTGAGACAAATTAATTTCGTAAGTGCTAATCTCCAGCTAATAGATGCGAATAATCACTTTTAAAGAAT
Organism: Monilaria moniliformis; assembly: GCA_034509125.1. NCBI lineage: Eukaryota > Viridiplantae > Streptophyta > Magnoliopsida > Caryophyllales > Aizoaceae > Monilaria > Monilaria moniliformis. Next base: position 1,994 of record JAYDZE010537094.1, read on the forward strand.
AAAAACACGTCCATAACTAAAAAGACATACCCGCTTGACAGAGACGTTTGGACTCTAATTTTGCAGTTTCCACAAAAGCATCTCTTTGGCCTTTAATGTATGGCTCGAGGCGATCTATCAGAAGCCTTATGAGCTTCTCTTCCCTCTCCTCTTGCATTGTCTTAACATGAAGAGACGAAAAGGGTTCAGCTAAGCATCCAGAAGGAATATGAAAAATCATTGCACGAATTAACAGAAAAGGACTGAGCAAACCTTCATTATCTTCTCGAGTTTGGGTTTTTGAACTTCAGGGGGTACGTCTGGATCAAATTCAGGAGGCCTCGAAGAAAGCAATCTAAGCTGTCCAACATAATTCTCAAACATCTCATTTCCAAACATCATTCCAAATAGAACTGTAGGTTCAACCATCGAGTCCCTAAAAGATAAAACCAAAAGTTAAGAACTGATTTCATGTTTAATTTGTACAAGGAAGAGCAAAAGCAAGAGGCCTGACTAAACCAGAGCAGCAAATTCAAGATATGGACCATATCATTTTAACGAGCGTTCCTGTGAAATACTTACATAACATGACGAGTAATGCTGGTTATGGTTCATTTAATCATTTCTGACTTGATAAATTTCCTGCTTTTATAGAAGTTTTAGCTATGTTTATGGTAAGTTGTTTCTATGCATGATTTCAAGAATATTTACATTGTATTTGTACTGCATTTATCTCCGTCACAAGTTAGCTGGACTGCAAACGAGGAATCTTAGAAGGAATTTCAGTTACAACATAAAAGCTTCAAAGATCCAATTTCTTCGATAAAATTCAAACATGTGCATTAGTACATAAGAGACTTACTTCATCACTCCATCTTTCCCACATCTATCGTATGCTTCACGTTGCACAGGGTTGCTTAGTATCTGATAAGCCTCTCCCAGTGCCTATTTAGAGGAAACATAACTATAAACAAAAAGCAACAAAACTAGAAGTTGGAAAAGTCGGGAATAGCTTACGCATCCAATCCAAGAAATACTACGATACTAAACCTAATAAAATTTCCATAACAGAAAGGGAAAATCAAGAAAATCATGAATGGTTGTGAATATAATTTTGTTTAAAAATCCCAAATCAGAAACTACTTGCAATGTGATTTTTTCAAACAAGGAATGGACTTTATATAACAGAAATAGCAAGACACGAATACGAAGAAGAAACACACTATTTCTGAAACTGACATTGCATACATATTTGGGATTTTTAACTCTGAGATCGGCTTGTTGAAACTCCAACAAATTCCTAATGCCAAATACCAAATGTTTCTTCGGCTGCTTACATCAGTAGATTTTGAAAGTAGTTCATATCATGTCAAAACACTTTACCTAATATCCGGGAATCCACGAGCAAATATATGCAACATCAGAAGACTAAATGTATATCTATAAATGGAAAAGTCACTTTCCTTACATTGAAATCTTGGGCTGCTGCCTCAGGATCTCCATGATATTTATCAGGATGTACATCTCTAGCCTAAGAATCAAAAATAAAAGTCAGAAATCGAAACGAACTCCAAAAGTTCCAATTTAAAGCAAACAATGTTATATCAAAAAAGATACTGTTCAAACTATGTGTTAGAAACTTAGAACTGAAGAATAGTAATGCAATATTTAAAAGCAAGAACAATAGAAATATGCAATCTACTGCAAGCATAAACATACCGTAGGATGTTTGGAATTTATCATAGTAATCATATTTTTTAGAAAAAACGAACATTATCATGGTCTCTCTATTTGTGTATATGCATCTGAGTTAGCCAATTAACCAAATCTTGAAATAGCAAAATTATCGTGAGAAAAAACAAAAAAAGTGAAGTTGACACAGAATCCAGTCACTTAAACAAAGCTTTCAAAATCCTTAACCCCCTAACTAAAACATAGATCATCCAACTGTCATAAATCACAAAAATGTATAATAGGAAAGGGATAAGACTAGATAAATACGAATGTATACATATAAAATATCTAAACATATTGTAGGGAAACCTTTTGGTAGTAAGCCTTGCTGATCTCTGCATCGGTGGCATCAACTCCAACTCCCAACTTTTCATAATACTCTTTGTCCACAGCCATGTTCTCCATTTAAATATCAAACCTAATAAAATAATTAATAAAAAATAATAATCTCAATTCTTTATCCAAGAAAACCAAAAAACTATAGAATATATATGATATGATATATATAAACCCCATATGCTGCTTAAATTTGTTCAGCTAATTAAAACTAAAATAGAGGGATGGAGAGAGTAGAGAGAGGGAGAAAAACTTTTGTCCTCCAGAGAATGTGTTTCTTTAGAAAGAAAAGAAAAAAAAAACGAAAAAGGGGAAAGAAAGTAAAAGAAAATAAAATTTTAAGCTACAAATCGCTCAACTTTTACAAATGTATTATAAATGCAGAGAAATTGAAGCAGAGCATCAATGGCAGGCGCAGGATTAGGAGAAGAAAAAACAACGTGAAAATAGAGAGAGAAACCTGACGAGATGGGACATTGAAACGGAGAAAGTCGGTTGAATTTGAGCCTCCTCGAAATTCGATTGTTGAGTTAATTTTTTTGGATAATCAAGATCTGATTTTTCGTTGGCGTTTGACGATGGTCTACTAGACTGCTATTTTCTGTGCCTCATGATCATGACTGACCGTTGAGATAAATTGCTTATACATAACATATATGAACCAACCTCCATAGATAAATTGCTTATATAGGATTAGGATTAAATATAATTCTAAAAATATATATGGATATCTTTATCCTAGCCAAAAAAAAAATAGTAAAAACTCAATTTTCAACTGTTATGTTAGTGTTTTACATTTCAGCTACAACACCTTCATTCCAATCCTAAACAATTCAGCTTCAAATTAGTCACAACTCCATTTTTATCATTCCATCATTTTTTATTATTCTAAAAATGTCATATATATATTTCAGTTGTGATATCATGTAAATAACAAAAATTACTTAATAAAAAGTAAAGATCGCTTAATAAGAATTCGAAAACTACTTAGTTAAATCCTATAATTACATTACTAAAAAGAAAACTTAATCAACATTCTAAAATTTGAAAATCATTTAATTCAACATCTTAAAATTATATATTTTCATTCCTAATTTCTTCTCTAGTATGGCGACGTAGGTGTTGAGTTGTTGCATCTGCACCTCGTTCAGCATCGACATGTCCTTATAGATGGCCTTTGAGTATAGCTTCAGTAACACCGCATCAGTCATCCCATCCACTAACGAGTCTCTCTATTCGCCCGTCGTCTTCCTCTTCCTGTTTCCTTTGTCGCTTTCTGATCCATAGGATGGGTCGGTTGTGTGCCAATACTATCTTCCTGAGATGCATTCAAATCGAATGTGTCGCTCGATCTGCTTGTAGAGTATTGGTCGGAGTCGGTGTGTTTGGTTCTTTTCGGGCCAGATGAGGACTCAGACCAGCCTGAAAATTTGGGGTGTTTTCACACAATTTTCCACACCTCATCGTACTTGAATTGTTTCATTTCATCGTTGTATAACACAATGTGAGCTTTTTCCCGAATGTTTTCCCAACTATGGCCGCTCGACCATATTTTTTGCAGGTTGTTGACGTAGCCGGCGAATTTAGAAATTTCGGTCTGGACCTGGCCCCAGTGCTTGAGGAGATGGTCGTAGTTGCGCTCCAACGCCCACATCAGTTTTAACTCGTTGTATTTTTCAGCAATCTTCTACCAGAAGACGTTGGACCATTTGTCTGTTTCCGATCACTGGGTCTTTGGGCACATCGATGTAGTACTGGGCCAGTACCTTCGTCTCGTCCAACCCATATTTCTTCACCCCATCATGCACACTGAGGTCGTCGTCTTCCCTTTTCATTTCCCCTTCACAGGAGGAGACGGTACCAGCTCATCGATAGTATGCATCCTGTCGATGTCGTAGTCTCCGACATAGATCCCTGAGAAGGCCAGGGTTGGGGGATTCAACATCGCCATCGGAAAAGTGTTGGGATCCACACCAATATCGCGACAATGCTGAATAAAATTGTTGAAAGTATTTGGATCCCAACCCTTATTCTGACAAAGCTCAAAAATATCGGTTAACTCATTTTGGTTTGAAGGAAAAATTTCAAACTTTGGATCCATGAGAAGAGATGAAAGACTGTTGTTTAAGTGAGGAAAAAAGAGAAAATATACGAGTAAAATGAAGTGGAGGTTGTGGTTTTTATAGAGAGGAAAAAAGTGACTCTCGTGACCCCCACCCCCACCCCCTACCAGTCCCCATACACATACCTGTGACCCCATTACAACTTTCCCTTTGTTTTTTTATGCAAATTTCAAAAGTGACTCTGCGGCGGCCGCAACCCCCCATTTGCAGAATGCCTGGATACAGCGGGACTTTCCCCCCATCCCCGCCTCACTGCGGCCGCTGCATTTTTTTCTCATTTTGCGGCTATGATAACGTTGCTCTAAGATAAATAATAAAAATCACTTATATATAATGTATAAAATATTTGTACTTGATTTATAAAGTAAAAATGAAATACATAAAAAGTCTCTATATTATTAGGGTCCATCGTTTGCGGTTATAAGTAGAATATTATATGGAGGACTGTTTCAATTTTTGGCCTAATTTTATGACGAAACACCCTTCCATCCTATAGGGATAATTTGGACATTTTGTAATCCCATTAACTGCTGCAGTTTTTTAAAATATTTTAACTGTTAGCACACGACATCTTTTCATGAAATGCCGTTTTTAAAAATATTTTCACCTTTCTGACATAACTTTTGCATCTTTCTCTTTCCCCCTCTTATTTCTCCCTTTTTATTCTTTCCCTTCATTTCATTGTCTAAAATTATTGATAATGAAAGTTGTAACATTATAGAATATTATTGTTAATAAAAACGAAGTCAATACGACGAGTCCAGAACGAAGTACAAAATTAAAGCAAACCCCAAGGAAGAGCAGTAACATTCCGCCAAAGAACAGGTTAAAATCATCATCATCATCATCATCATCATCTACGTTCCTATAACAATTGTTGTGGATGATGATAAATGGGAGGTGCGTCCGTAGAATGTGACTCAATTTGAACCCGAACTCGAACATGGTATGAAATTCTCTATTTTACTATTTATTTTTAGGTTCTTTTTTTAATAGGGTACCACGAGTATTGATATTTTGGGAATAGTGTCAAAAGTAATGGATTTTATGGGGCCAATTACTTGACTAATATGTTAATTTCATAGAATTTTTTAAAAGATTGTTTTGTGTGTAAAAGGAACAGAACATGTTGTTTTCCTATTAATGTGAAAGTGACAAAGTTGGTTGCTTCTATAGAAGAAAAAAGTCAAATACAATCTCATCATAACATTTTTCTTCTATTCTTCATATTCGTAAATCACTGCATAATAATCTCATTAGTAACATTAACAAACACATCATTTTCAACATAAGGAACTAAACAATCATTTAATAGTTGGTCTCTCATACTATTGCAAAGAGAACTCTCGATGAACTTCATTGCTGAAAAAGCTCTTTCTACTAAAGTAGTGACAACTAGTAAGATCAATAACAACTTAACTAACAACTAATTAAAAGAAAAAACATCATGTTTCCTTGTATAAACCATCTTCTGAGCAAGACCTCCAATCCCCGATATTTATGAAAAACTTTCATCTATGTGCACATCGAAAATAAAGTTTTCAAGTTGACTTTCAAGCTCATACAAAAACAACTTCAGAAAATTCCAATGGATAACACCTTGCAAGGCGAAGCAACTTCTCCGAATCAAAAGCTAAAAATGAATCTCTAGGATCGAAACATGCCATGCATAAAAGTAAATTTGTGTTGACTTCATCAAAACGTTGATTCAGCTGTAGAGCTTGCATGTCAATCACAGAATAAAATATTTCAAGTCGATAATGGTGGAGATTCTTTATTTTCTTAGTTCTATGTCTTTCTCTTCCTCGAGCTACAAACTCAACTTCCATGTCAAGCCGAACTATCTCATATGTGCTACAAAATTTAGAAACTTCATTAAAAACAAAACCTCTCAAACTTTTCCTCTCTTGACATGCAAACGTGTTTTTGCTACATTCACAAGATTCAATGCATTAACAATGTATTGATTTTTTGCAACACTTGAAAGAGTTCATGTGTGATTTCCAAGATTTCCTTCATAAGATGTAATATACAGACAAACTCAAAACGATATATAATTTCTAACACATTTATAGCTTCAGCCCTTTTTGAATCATCATTACCATTCTTCCCAACGTACTCAAGAACATTAACAATAGAAGAAAATAAATGTATCAAGTTGATGATAGTCTCATAATGCAAACTCCAACCAATATCTCCATGTCGCTTCAATGACATTTCTTTACTCAATCATTTTCCAATGTTAATTTCATCACTTGCAATCCCTTCAATAATCTTCTCTCTCTATCTCTCTTGTAGTATATTTTGCGCTTATAAGAACCTTTAGTAATAGTACACAAACGGGTGACAATATTATAAAATTACCCATACTTGTATTTTTTTTTAGCAAAAACAGCAATTGTGAGTTGAAGTTGATTAGCAAAACAATCTACATAATAAGCACTGAGATTTCTCTTGAGGGTCAAAGTTTTCAACCCATTGAATTCTCCTCTCATGTTGCTTACACCATCATATCCTTGACCTCTCAAACTATATACACTTAAACTATAAGTAGATAACAAAGAACCAAGTGTCTTCTCAAGTGAGGTTGCAACCGTGTCACTAACATGCATAAGACTAAGATATTTTTTAGTACAACACTAGATATTTTTTAAATGCAATAAGCAATAACTCTCAAGAGCTCAAGAAAGTTACCTTGATTTAAGGATTCTTTGGACTCATCATATCCTCGAAAAGCCAATCCTTGCATGATAAGATAATGAAGACAAACAACCGTTGCATCTAATGTGCAGCGGTAATCAAGTTTAGATTGTGTTGACTGTTTTGATAAAGAGACCTCAATGTGTTGGGCTTGATTCATCAAATTCTGACATGCTAATCGACACCTATTATAACCACTTGTATGATCTCTAACATGATCTCTTAACCTTTCTTTCTTGTGACAAGCTGTAGATTCCCCAAATACCAAAGCATCTTGTCCATTTCCATGGAATATTGAGAAAAGATAGCAATATAAGCAAAAAGTCGCATCCTTTGTAATACTACAGTCCAACCAACTCTTATATTCATCAAACCAAAGTGAGATATTAACTAACGAAGATAAAACTTCAACGCTAGGAAAAAATTTCTTGAAAAAACTAATCATTTACCTAAAAATAATAAAATATATAATCAAAATTAATTAATTTCAAACAATTCCTATAAAGTGACAAATTCCAATCTTGGTCTAACGTTTCTCTCTATGAAAAACAATAGTGGCATTTATAATGACATTTTCCATAGAAAATTGAGTTTTAAAACAAAAGAATTATAAGCAAACCAATTTATCTCACAGTGGCCACATATTGGGTTTTGTCTAATATAGTAAAATTAAATGAATCCATAAAATTAATATATAATAATCATATTATTTAGATCGGTCTACAAAAAAACTTGGAAACAAATTTTTGAGGCCCAAAACTAGGCTTCTCGCAACTACGCACTTTCTCAGTCCTAATTTAATTTAGTTCAAGCAATCAAGAATATTTAGAACTTTCATAGATAATAATTTTTTTTAAATGATTCAAAACAGTGGTGAGCAGAGGGTTTTATAAAGCAAAGGAAAAACTGCCATAAACAAGAATGAAACTGCAGGAGCTTAATTATGAAGGGCCTATGTATAATGATACAGAAAATCTAGGGTTTATATATGGTCATCACTGATAAAAACTTATATTATTAAAGATATTCTATAACAAATTTCAATTTTCAACTTAGGAAAAATAAAAATTTATTAATTTTCGTATTTTTCTTGTCCGTATACCGTACTGATTTATATTTTATTTTAATTTATGATGCGCCGCAATTTCTGCCTCCATGGCACAAGATATTTTTGCTACTATTTTTATTATTAATTTCTTAATTTCGATAGTGTAGTAGGGTAGCTACTTCACGAGAACTCGAATAAGTCAATTAAGATTTTTGATAGAGCTCAAATTCATGACTTCATAGCTCGTCTAATATACTCATCTATTTGCAAAACGTACTAAATTAGATTTTTACGTGTGACAAATGATACTTATTTTAGTATAGCTTGAATAGAATAGAATATTTTAAATATTTTAGTGTCAGATTTTGACTATGCTATGTTGTGTTAATATTATTACGACTATAAATTAAAGCATCACAAAATCATAAATATTATAGTAAGTGCAAGGTAATTTATAATTCTATTATTTCATTATCAATTCCCTTCACCATACATTCTCTTACATTATTTTTTATATGTTTAATTAAATTAAATTTTTTAACTTAATTAAAAATTATAAATTTTATTAAAATAAAAAATTACATGATTGAAATCCTAAATTTATATATAATTTTCAATTGTGTATATTAATATGTCATAACTAAACTAAATTCAAATTAAATTTATTAAATTTCTAATTTAAATAAATCCATATGCAAGTTAAATTTAATTAAATGAAAAAAAAAACAAAAAAGTAAAGAAGAGAGAAAATGCAAAAACCAAAAATAAATAAAAAAGCAAAAAAATATAAAGAAGGTAAAAATAAAAAAGAAAACAAAATATATGAAAATACGTGGAAAAAAACAAAAAAAAGGCTTAAAATAAAAAATTGATGGGGCTGGGTTTGACCTTCTGATTCCAAATGCCTATTTCGCTGAGCTAAATTGTGCTTTTATAATAAAACTAACACAATCAATTATAAAAGAGTCGAAGGAGAAAAATAAAAATTAATATAAAAATTAGTGAGCGATCCCGCAGCTTTCCCTTGCCAACGAGGAGAAAAAGTGCAAGGGTAGTGAAATTGGTTTTCTTCAGCCCAATTGAAATCATTTTTTCAGTAGAAGCAGAATAAGAACGTTATTGTTAATTTTCTGACTCTCCCCCAGACATATGTTATGAAACCATGGCTTTGAGCTGGCTGAAATAGGCCTTGGCCCAATAAAGATTGAAAGTTCATTTTTCGAACCTATGATAATGCTCAGGCCTATGAAGATTCGATGTGGCTAAACTTTCTTGAACAAATTTAGATTTGTGATTTGGGATTATTGAGATTCCAATCCATATTTAGTAGGGTTGATAAACCCATCCGTTATCAGTTAACCAATAACCAAATATTAGAGAATTTGTTCGGCTTCATTTACTGTTTAAAAAAAAGGTACAGTTATCAGTTATAATCGAAGAACTGACTCAAATAATTAATAAAAAATTTATTGTTATATTAAGAGTGCATGTAGCTCAGTGATGGAGCGTCTGCTTTCTAAGTAAGCACAAGGTTAACTTTTTGCATTTAAAAGAATCATTTAAGAACAAAAAAAAACTAAAAGAAATTAAGAAAAAAACACGCACTCCACAAACCGAAGACAAATCACATCCCAATCCCAACCCTCCAAATTTCCGAATCACATCTCTCCTTAAATTCAGTTCGGCCCCAAAATCGGCTGCCACCGGCGTCGCGCCGTCGCCGCTGTCTCACCGAAATTCCAAACCTAGCGGCAAGCCCTAATTCCAGTCTCGGCCCTCTCAAACTGAGCGACGCCTCCCTCCTCTGTTCTGTACTCTCACTCGTCTTTGCCTCTCAATCTCTCGCTTTCAGTCACCGTCTCCTCGTTTGCAGCGACGAACGCTCTCCCCGATACGACGCAGTTACTCGCAACACATCCCCCGTCCTCTGTTTGCCACGAGTCAGCGACGCAGGCCGCGCAACACCACGCCCTTCCCTCTCCGTTCTCACTTTCGCAGCCTCCTCCCCCTGATCTTCCTCCTCTGCATCGCACCACCGCCGCCTCCAGCACGCCTAGCAGCCTTAAAATTGAGCAGGCTGAGAACTACGCCTCTGTTCTAAAGGTTTGATCTTTAACATGAATTTGATGTTGTAGATGTTTATAAAATGTAATTGAAGGATGTTTACAAGTGTTTTTGAAATGGGATCAGTTGACTGTAATAACGACATTAACCGTCGTTAATTTATAATGTTCAACGTCCCGCGTCATTAGGTGATTGGTCGTTAATCCCACTCAGTGTCTTTCTAGCAAAAGTGATTCTCTTGTGTTGTGTAGCATAACTATTCGAATGGATTCGACTATAACCACTCCTCGTGAATAAACTTATTATTCTCTTTGGCGTCTTCGCCTAAATCAACCTCTTCCCCAATTACGGTTAACCGAGTCCTTAATTGGTTGGTTCTGGTTATCCATAGGGCTGTTTTTCGGTTCGATTATAATCGAATTGATCGAATAAGCAGCCCTAATAGTTAGCATAATTTAATCATAAATTTAATGGAGATACCTCTCAACTCTCAAGGCAAGGTCCCCATTTTATTCATTATAGTCTTTCATATAAAATATATTATATAAAAATTACAATAATATCCTTATAAATATAACCTCTCATTTTAAATTTTGGTGTAGAAAATTAAACCTTTAAACCCCATAAACTCAGAATCTATCATTAAGTTCTCCTATTGAGAATTCATCAGAAATAAATTGCTATTGCATCAAGGTTTATATTATTTTAGTAACTTTCAAGCAAATGTTGTGTTTTCTGTTTCTCTATTCGAATACTCCATATTTTGCTTTGGTCCCATCACATATCTTCTATACACGCAAAATATAGATATATTTTAAATATTACAGTATATGCAATACAGAATAGGAGCTTAAAATTTGGATTCCATTTTTGGTTTTCAGTAATCAATCTACTTGCTCTCGCAATAACCACGATCAGATCAGAATATGAAAAAGTACGTAAGTATTCAAATAGAAAATAAATAAGATTAATAGTAAATTAGTATTTAAATTACAGCATAAAATTGGGGGTTATGAATATGATGGTATAATGGTCATATTTATTTTTATATTTATCATTATTTGTAATTAAGAGGCTATTTGAAATGAATTGGGCCACAAATGGTTTACCCTTTGCAAAAATGGCCCAACATCCATAGTGAGCATACCACCTACGACACACAATCACGCACATATGTATTAGTATGCAAGTTATTATTTTTTAGATTATGATTAGGATAGCCATTAAAATATATAAATGGTCACTATACAAATGAACTCGAAAGATGGAAATGGAAGAAAGAACTTGATGGGATCATATATTATATTATTATGAGAAAAGAGGATTGCAAGATTCTGCATAAGTATATGTCTAATTAGTAAATTGAGAATGCTATGGTGCTATTGTTGGTTATATTACATTTTTTAAGTGGACTATGATGCACCTTCGAGTCCTATCCTATGTGGTTATGGTTGTTGTGGTGGATTTTTTTTGTTACAACAGGTTGAATAATAATTTAAATTTGTTTTTGGAATAGTTTGAATAACATTGTTACATTATCCAAATATTGAATTTTTTGAGACAAAATTAAATAGGATTAGATGTTCTATAATTAGAATCAGAACTACAGGACCAAATTGTTTACCTGAGTTGTTATTCACGTGGATTTGACGTGTTAATTATTAAGTATGTGTTCCATCAAAAAATGAAACTTGAGTCGTTATGTATGTCTTTAATATACTAGCTCCGTGAACCCCAAGTATTTATAAGTCCTTGAATGTAGTGTGTGAACTCATGCATTCTACTTTTTTTTTTTGCCAAAAAACGCATAGAAACACACCCTCTACATTTAAGAAGGGGTGTAAAATAGAATAATATATATAGTTGTGATCATTTTTAAACTTATTCTTATTGCATAACTAAAATACAATCTTGATCCTTTATTTTTGGGATCCAATGGATGTTTTTAAGACACATATAATTAGAATTCAATTGATATTTCAAATAATAATCGACATAAGGCTATATATGTCCATCTAATTTGAAGCAGTTATCGAAACCCCTGATTTCGATAACTAATTTGCCGTATCAATTTTATGTCCTTTATGATAATAATTGCCGCATAATGATATATGTTCGAAGCTGCAATGCTTATATGTCTTTTTCATAACAATATACTATTATATATATATAATGAATGATTCTGAATGTGATATGGTCCTTGATTTTCGCCGCCTACCCAAAATATCGGACCACTAATATTTCCAAGAACTTTTATACCCTTTGATGATATAAATACCATAGAATAATGATGTCGCGTTCCATAAAATCAGGTCCGTCCATTTCGAAATCATACGGTCTATATTAATTATTAGTTATCCATTTAAGGGGTGTTCTCATTCTAATGCACCTATAATCTATATATATATATATATATACACTATTGTACTTCCTATTATTTCTATAGGGCTATATTTATTTTGATGACGAGTTAATGATAAAGAGTATATGGTATATATTTGGCTTAAGAACCTCGAAGCAAGTTGCAATTGTTTGATAGGCTGCGCAAGCACACACACACACAAACACAGAGATTTAAAGAAAAATGGTCTCGTACTTTTATGCTCTAAAATCACGCGATAAATAAAGGGTTTCTCAAGGGCCTAGAACATAATTTTCAAAATCCATGCATGAAGATTTGAAAATTATGAATAATAATTTGAAGTGAGACAATCATCACGGTATATCATACTATATTATTTGTTTGTGTTTTAGCAATGCAAGTTGGTTTTCACTCTAAATTATATAACACCAAATGTTCACAATATCCAGCATATATACAAATTGCTGTTTGCCTAACTTTTGGGCTTCAGATGTTTTGCTAGCTCCAACAATCTTCTAATAATAAATAAATAAATATATAATTTTATGATCATTGTCGTATACTATTACTTCATTACTATTAGGCCCTGTTTGATAGATAAGATAAGCCCAAGATAAGGGTCATATCTATATTTATTTAAGTGTTTGGTATCCTAGATTTCTAATCTTGAAAGC
>JAYDZE010537105.1:0-15009 GCA_034509125.1 Monilaria moniliformis
AATTAATCAAACAAGAAACACCCAATGAATCAAAGCAGAAGCACCCACAAGCTTCACAAAAAAAGGAAAGCAACTAGGCTCAGACTTTCATCAAAATCGAAATAGAGAGGGAGGAGGCACCGCGCCATGGCTGCAAACCGTGGGTCTGCCCCGCCAATGTGCGGCGACCGTCTTTCTCATTCGAACAAGAAAGATGGTCATCACAGCCTAGATCGAAGCCCACTGCAATACTATACCCAGGCTACCGCCATATCCACAGTGAATCAAACCAGGAACCGACAATGAATCAAACTAGAAACATCCACAAGCCTCACGAAAAAGGGAGAAGAAATAGGCTCAGACCATCGCCAAAATCGAAATAGAGATGTCGGAGGCACCGCCATGGCTGCAAACCGAGGATTTGCCCCGCCAAGATGCGGCGACCGGCGTTCTCCTTCGAACAAGAAAGACGGTCACCACCGTCTAAATCGAAGCCCTTGGAAGTTGGGCTGAAATTTTTGTGCGACAGAGAGAGAGAGAAATAGTTGCAGGGTATGGAATGGGAAGGGATGAAGGGTAGCACGGGAAAAGGAGCCATCAAGATAACTTAACCGAGGGGATGGGGTGTGTTAGTAAATCAGGCTATAACATGAGATAACAGTGCTCCGCACGCGGTCCGAGACGGGCTGAGTTTAGAAACGCGGGCCTCACATGGTGTACCAAACACACCAAATATTACTGTTAGGCTTTGATTTAGGGAGTTTATTTAACTTAACTCGGCTACCAAAAGGGCCCTAAATGTTTATCAGCATATATGGATATGTGTGAAGATCTACCACTGAAATAATTGTGTTTTTTTTTTTATTAAAAAAAAATATTTCTCCTTTTTTCATCTGTGGCCTAATTCCTGGTATATATTTTTTGGATAAATATTAATTTTGCAATGAACATCCACATTTGTTCGAGGTTAATTATTACATGGAAAGGGCACATGAATCCTTTTCTCTTGAGCCTATGTCGTAAAGACTTTTCATATTCATAATTTCTTCGGTCAGTTGATTACTCGAGACTTTCAACCAGGAAACTAATCCATTGAAACTTTATACCCTAATATAGAACTGTAAACATATATTTTGCTAGCAACTAATAAATAAGCACTTTTTAGTCAAGCTAGCGGCGTGTGACCCCTTTCAAAGTTGAAGACCCCTTTTACAATTTGAAAAGACATACAAAAATTTAAATTATACCGAAATTATTATTATTTATTATCTGGTTGGAATGTTGATCAAGAATCCCACTTTGATTTTAAAATGATTAATTTCTTCAAACTATTAATTTATCCTGGGTTGTCAATGACTAAGCTGAATTCCAATTCAAACTTGAAAATGTAGAGTTAGACAGGACTGGTTAAATAAGAGAGAGAAACGAAGAGTCGACAAAATAAAATATCAATTTTAGTATTAACTAATTAGTTATAAAGGGGAAAATATTAATTAAGATTGTATCCAAGGCTGAGGTGTTTCGAACATTCTATTAAATAATTTAGGCTATTTTATTCCTTAAATAAATAACTATTGTTCGTTGTGTAGGCGAATAGATGTCCATTTTCCATTTTCTCCTTAACACTAACATAAATGCATATAGAATATACACATTACACTAGATTTATTCATGAATATAAATTCTTGGGCCTCACGTGTGAAAGAGTAGGGCCCAGGCCCTCTTCCAATGGACATTATTAAGGGGTAACTAAGAAAAAAGTTTAGCCTAAATAGGTCCAGTTCATTACTTAAATCTGAATTTATTTATTTTAATCAGCTAAATTACCTTCACTGGTATTAACATCAAAAGTTTGTGTTCTTTTCTTTTTCTTTTCCTTTTTAAAAAAAAAAAATGAAGAAAAAGAAACATTAGAAGTTTAAGCTCTCTCTCTCTCTCTTAAAAAAGAAAGGCTAAAAACACACACATGACAAGCAAGACGGAAATAAAGAACTGCCTTAGTTTTCCATGAAGTGAAAATTTGAAGTTTCATATATATAGTCATCCCTGGCACTTGCTCGTTTGAGACCATACATAAGCAAGCAGGTACTATTCAATATTTCAAGCATCATATATATATGCTGAAGTAGTTATCCAAGTTCTCATAGCAACACATACGAAACACAAGCATTGTCAGGGTGACTACTTTTAGTTTCAATTGTCACACTTGCTTAGATTACCAGAACACCCTCATAATCTAACATCATCAATTAATGCTAATCAATTACCAGAACACCCTCATAAAAAATAGAAATTTTAATAATACTGTAGCCCAATAAGGGAACCACTTGTAATAAACTACACAATAAGATATGATCCTCCTCCTCACCCTTGTGCTGTTTATAAACAATGGTGCAATCAAGCCAAGAACTTAAAAACCTTATAGTATAACAAACCAAAAAAAGTACCCTTCAAAACTTTGTCACTCAAAAGGCTCGATCTAGAAGAAATTGATAGTAATGACGGGATCTAGCTCCCCGTGTGGTGCTTGCAAATTCTTGAGAAGAAAATGCGCCAAGGGTTGTGTTTTTTCACCTTATTTCTGCCACGAGCAAGCTGCGGCTCATTTCTCAGCTATTCATAAGGTATTCGGAGCTAGCAACGTGTCGAAACTCCTTGCTCACCTCCCGGTTAGCGACCGGAGTCAGGCCGCCGTCACTATCTCCTATGAAGCCCAAGCTAGGCTTCAAGATCCCATTTATGGTTGTGTTTCTCATATTTTTGCCCTCCAACAGCAGGTCCAGTTTCATTCTCTAGCTTTTTCCAATTTTGTTTCAATTTGTTAGGGATGTAAGTTTGTCACCCTAACTTTTTTTTCTTGTATTTCTTTTTTTCATTTTCTTTTTCTTAAATTTTGCAGGTTGTCAATTTGCAAGCTCAATTGGCTTCACTAAAGCAACAAGCAGCTCAATCCATCATCAACAACTCCAGCAGCTCTGCAAACCCTAACCCTAATGATCATAAATTCTACGGCCAAAGCCATTCTTCGCCGCACGATCTCCATGGCTGGTGGCAATCACTACAAAATCACATGGCAATTCCCCAATTTGGTGCAAACAATACCTACTACTCGAGTGGAAGTATGGACATGAGCCCTTCTGTAAAACACGAAAACCCGATTTTCGGAGAGAAGAATCCCTCCTATGGAAGCATGGATTCATTTGAAGATCAGCAATGGCCGTACCAAGATGTTGGTGATGAGCTCCAGTCAGTTGCTTTCGGACACCTTCATCTTTCTTGTTGAAAATTCAGTTAATTAGTGCTTAGGCAAAATTAGGTTTAATTATTCTCTGCCAATTTTGCTATTCATGTTTTGTCTGGAAACCGTAGGAATGTTCTGCTGTCAGAATAAGCCTATTTTCTTGATCCTATGATTGGTTTTTAGGCATTGTGGAACCTGGATATATTTAAGTAGAATATCAGCATATGATTAAGCCTTAATTAATTTGATGTGATAAACTGTTTTCGCCCCAACTGATCTTCATATATAGCTATTCGGACCTAAATCCTAGAAATCATTTACTATTAGTTATCAACCCTAGCTATTAGTAGATGTTCGCGTTTTTTGTGGTATTCACGTCATCACTTGTCATAATATGCTTGTGACCATTGCACTTTTTTTCCATATCCATATGTAGTTTGTTTGAAGTTCATGGAATTTCAACATTATCAGCCTTAAGTTATCATGGATTACAAAATAATTAATTTCTGGTGACAAGCAATTTCACATTTTATACTTTAATTAGTATTCCAGATATACGTACTTGGAGTAGCTCATATTCATTCAACTATACTTGATTAAACCATTAACCATATTTGGCCGTGCATTTTCGTGCTTGCCGCCCTTCACCCCAGCAACAGATCATTTATCAAGCAATGTAATTGATTAGCATTACTTGATGATGTTAGATTATGAGGGTGTTCTGGTAATCTAAGCAAGTGTGACAATTGAAACTAAAAGTGTTGGTAGGATTCGAAGATAGCTTTTCGATGATCACCAACTGATACACTCTACCATCTAGTCACCCTGACAATGCTTGTGTTTTGTATGTGTTGCTTAATGAGAAATAAGGTGAAAAAACACAACCCTTGGCGCATTTTCTTCTCAAGAATTTGCAAGCACCACACGGGGAGCTAGATCCCGTCATTACTATCAATTTCTTCTAGATCGAGCCTTTTGAGTGACAAAGTTTTGAAGGGTACTTTTTTTGGTTTGTTATACTATAAGGTTTTTAAGTTCTTGGCTTGATTGCACCATTGTTTATAAACAGCACAAGGGTGAGGAGGAGGATCATATCTTATTGTGTAGTTTATTACAAGTGGTTCCCTTATTGGGCTACAGTATTAATAAAATTTCTATTTTTTAACTTGTGAATAAATGTTATCTGGAACACTTTGTCCTATATCTCATACTCCATGATTTAATTAGGATATATATTCCTTTGAGGTTTCTTAAAGGACAAAAGAGTTAACATAAACCTAACCCATTGTGTCTGGTATATTGATTATTTGATTTTGGCTGGGGCTTGTCTTTCCAATGTCGGTTATTTATGGGATACTTTTCAAGATTTTTAAACTATGTTTTATCACCTATTATAATTTTTGTATTCATGCATCACAAATCTTATTGGGACTTACGAATATTGGTGTGGACATCCTATTAGAATGTCTAATAGGACACTTGTGTCTGGTCCGCATCATGCAGACGTTAGTAGTATGAAGTTGCCGGCCGTGACGGTAGGTGTTTAATTTTGTGATATCACGCAACGGGTAGTGAATTAAGAAGTTTATGTACAAACAAATTATATTAGGTTCACTAAAAAAAAGCAGGGTTTTGATTCTGGTGATACATCTACCTAACGAACATATAATTTTTTTACGTATTTCTACATCATTATTGTTTTCCATAAAATCCAATTCCACGAAACATAGAATTTTTCAGCACCATACTAAGAAAGAAAAACACATTCATTTATTCGGCCTTCTGTCCATTGCTGACCTGTCATGACAGAGGGAGAGAGAGAGAGAGAGGCACAAACAACAGTTGATCATGACTTGCTGTTGTACGAAAATTATGGTAAACACGTCCTTCGAGAAATTTAGCATATTTCTTATAGGGATCTGTTGATATTTTTAGCAATTTTTGATAGTTCCAATGAGATTTATCCCTTTTTTATCAAATTCAAAGATCAATGCTCTCAATGATTCTCCACCCTACAAATTTCTAGCTACTTACATTTCTGCATGCGCTCTCGTTACTCCCAAGCAATGTCTTAACAAAAAAAATGAAAAAATGAAAAAGAAAGATATGAAGCATGCAGCAATTTTCTTCTTTTTTTCGATTGCCTAAATTTACCTCTATTATAATTTTGTAATTCAATCACCTGACATCACAGATATAAAATGTAATCAAAGATGTGATTGTGAGATATAAATATTGAAGTAGTTTAGCTAAATAGATATGTGGTTTCATTCGTTCTAAACAGTTATTTTAAATTTACATTTATATTATATTTAGTATATATGATTTATGAATTTTAAAGTCACTTGGAATACAGTCATATGAAAAAAAATATAACATCAATTTCTATAAAAATGAGTCCTAAGCAACGTAAAATAAATGGTGAAAAAATCTAGAGAGCACTGAGCACACTACATGCAAACTAATTGTTGTGGCTTATGTTTTGTGCAAGAGGATAATCAGAGTAACGGATAAGAAAGAATATTCACACGTATGGTTATTAGTTTATAGTAGTTCTTAAAAGGTTAGAATTTTGAGTTCTGAACATTTTATAATATGATTATTACATAACGATGTAAATGCATGTTCAATAATTTTAGATGAAAAGTTATGTTGATGTGATTTCAGTTGTTGTATTGCTGTCAATTTGTCGTACCTTTTGAGCGGCCAAAATTACAAAGATAGCCTCACTAGACAACCTATAGCTATTCGGTAAAATAGATGACATTGTGATTAGATTAAAATTACGAATGTGCAATGAGTTCGTTTAAGCTACCATTTTCTTTCATGAGCAGATGTTGCGTGTACTGCTAGCTAAAGTGTAACATATCTTTTCTCTTGATATTTTTAATTAATTTCATGCTTAATTTTATGAAGTTACGAAATATCTATGATTTGGTACATAATAAATTGTCCGTATTTTTTGCTAGACAGATGAAGTGGCTGAGAGACTCAAATTCTTTTATATCAACATTACATCCAATATTAGTATTTTTATTGCATTTTTTGTTTTATTTTATCGCAACCTTGAAAATTATGATTAGGATCATTAAGCTTAATTATAAATTACATAAAACTTAAGTATCACTTATTCTTTTTTCCTTTAACTTCAAAGGTGGGAAAAAAAGTAATGTTGAAAACTAGTACACTCGATATTGTTATTACAATTCAAACACAAAGGTAGAAAAAACTAGAACAGAAAGATAGAACAAATTTAAAAATAATTGGGCCTCGAGGAGTCCTCTCTCTGCAAGACAAGATATGCCCAGTTAGTGCTCTCGGTACCGGCGTGTCATCCCCAAAGATGAAATGACTTCGTCCTTCACAGTGGAAGCACTGCGGACTGAGAAGGCTCTAGTGAATTGGAAAAAAGGTGAGGGTAGAGCTTCGACAATGATGTTATGAGAAAACTTTATGCAAAGATTTTGTTTTCAACGTTGTGTTGCAAATGGAATGACTATCATACTTATAGGAACAACCCACAACATGTGGATCATGCTGGAGTGATGGTTATTTACTGCATGGAAGTTATGTCCCTCATTACTACTGGAGTAAGTTGGGACTGTTACCTGCAGAGCTCTAATTGCTAATTTGAATGTCAGAATGTTACCGACTGTTAGTGGAAAATTGGAGCGTAAGCGCCCAAGCAGTGCCCGACCGGAAAAAGGGGTCATGGTACTCAGGCAGCACCCGAAGGGGCACGAGCATCGTAGCCCTCTAAGCAACCTTGACGAGGTACGAGCGATGTGGCCCCCACACAGCACCTCACGGGCGCCCACGACTCCTAAGCGACAAGAGTTGTTACAGGAACCACCGAAACCCTCAACTGCACGAGTGAGCCCAAATGAACTAGGTCATCCTCTAATGGGCCTTGACGAATCGGCGATCCAAAATATGTCAAGCCCGACAGAGTCTAAGGTTTGTCCCAAAGACTAATTGCCAAGATCCAAGGTCCAAGGTCCAAGGTCCAAGGTCCAAGGTCCAAGGTTGACATTCCTGGGCATATGCGCTTGGTCCAGGCCGAGACCGAGGTGGGAGGCAGCGGTGGCGCGCGCGCGGGCTTTGTAACCCACCACTTGTGCACATAATTATTATAAGCATCCGTGTAACCACTTATATGAAATTAATGTTAATTAATCAATGTGGGATAGCATCAATATTTTTTAATGCCTATCCACATTCTCCTTCAAATCCACATTCAAGTGACCATCTTTAAATAATTATTTTTCACTAACCGAATATCGAATTTGAGCAAATAAATATACCACGATTATCTACTCGGGACGTAGATTAACAATATAACTTTTAATTCCTCCAAAATGAAATGTTTGGGCATAAGAAAAATAATAAAGGCACTGCTTTAATTACTTCATTGGTTACAACTTTCCAACAATCTCTCACATGAGTGAAAATATTTATATACATGCATGCATACTCATAGCTCAACTAAATTTCAAAAAATGAATATTTTACAACTATATTCACCATTGAGCCAACTGTCATAGCCAGCTCAAACAATGAAGCTTGTCTCGTCCTCCGCTGGTACGGGTGCGTCTTCCCTCAAGAAGCTAGCAAACCCCAATATCGTGATGTAGAACATCATCTTTTGTTACCACATCTTAAAGTGTGACCCACCAAACTTTGGTACCTTTTCGGCGGGCGGCAACATCCTTGAGGTGTGAAGTGACTCGACATCGTTCTATTGGAAACGACCAAACATTGGGATTGAACTAGCGTTCACTTCAACTATAACAGCGGTAACGACAACATTGTCAACAGTGGTATCCAAAAAATCATCGGTGTAAGCAGGCAAGGTAGACATCTTCTAGCAAATGAATTAAATTATGATAATTTGAAGTAAGATTTAAGTATCCAAATCCATTCCTCGAACATCAACAATAACAAGTGTTATCTTGTCTTGCGATTGTTAGAAAATAGTATACTTAGTGTTGCCATTACAACTTAAACAGAAAGGTAGAAAAAATTAGAAATATGAAAAAATGAAACAAACTAAAAGATAACTGGAGGAGAGTCGAGGAGTCCTCTCTCTATAAGACGAGATACGCCCTGGTAGTGCGCTTGGTATTGGTGTGTCGTCCCCTAAGATGAAACGGCTTCGTCCTTCACAGGGGCAGCACCGCAGACTAAGAAGGCTCCAACGAACTAGAAGGAATGAGAGTGAAAAGCTTAGACAATGATGCTATGAGAAAACTTTAAGTAGAGATTTTTATTTCAAAGTGTGTGGTGCAAATGGAATGATTGTCCTATTCATAGACACAACCCACATCATGGGGAGCCTGCTAAAGTGATGGCAATTAATTGTAGGGAAGTTATGTGTCCCATTACTACTAGAGTAATGCTGGAACTATTCCATCCAGAGCTCTTGAGGCCAATTTAAAGTTGGGACGTTACCCACTGTTAGTGGGAAGCTGGAGCATAACTGCCCAAGCAGTGCCCAATGGGACATGTGCCTTGGGGCCCTCGAGCAGCACCCGACGGGGCAAGGGCGTCGTGGGCGGCACTCAACAGACGTCCATGACTCCCAAGTGACGGGAGCCATTAAGGAAGCTACCAGTCCCATCATGTGCACAAGTGAGCCCAAAGGAGCTGGGACATCCCCAAATGGGCCCAGGCGAATCGGCAATCCAAAAGTGGAATATGCCAAGCTCGACAGAGTCTAAGGTTTGGCCCATATTACCTAGGGGTGAGCATTCAATTTTTGGTTAAGTTTTTTTTTTCCAAATCGAATCGAATTGAATTACCCAAAAAATTGAACCCGAAAAACCAAAATTCGAACTATGAAAACTGACCATAATCGAAAAAATTGAAATGTCATAAAAATATCAAAAAACCGAAAAAAATAGAAAATCCAAAAATTGTATGTGTATATATATGAAAATGTATGGCTTGATTGGCCAAAGATAGAGCTTTTTGTGCAAATCCGAAGTGGGAAACGGGTCATGTGGTATTAGCCTACTGCCAAACGGGTGTTTCCCAATACGGCTTCGATTTCAGCATAGAAGAAGTGGGAAACAAGCCGTTTGGGAATCATGTTTTCCCAAACGGACCGTTTGGAGTTTCGACATTCTAGCAACATTTTCGTAAAACCACTGGAAATCCACACGTGCTCGAATTGATCTATATTTTTTACACAATGTTCCCAACATCTTGAAATTGCTTCTGCTATAGATTCATGGCAAAAAAAGATGTTTTTGTCGGTCAAATCATTTTTTCATGAACAACTGAATTGGAAGTCAAAATCTGGTTTCAGATAACTCCTTTCTTGTTTCCCATTTTGTCTTTACTTCCGTGTGAGACAAGATCTTCATCCAAATGGCTTCATACTTTCTCCCATTGTATTTTAACTCCATTTTAGATACTTATTTTGTTCATAACTCAAACAAATTCATCAAACAACCAATTTGTAGATAATTAAACTAAACATAGCTAATATGATCAATTCTACTCAAAATGTTTTAGATTTAATTACTAAAAATACCAAAATATCGAGTGTTTCAAACCCCCAAACTTAAGCATTTGTTTGTCATCAAAGAAAAAAAAAGAAACACTAGATAAAAACACTCGAATATTGAAGCTTTAGGACCAAGCGATACTTCAGTTAAAATAAGATTTTGAAGTTAACAAGATAAACAATTAACAAGAAAGAAAAATACAATGCATGGTATCTACTAACTTATATATCACCTTGCATTCATGATTCTTACCAAAGTAGGGAAAATGTATGATTTATTCAACTCTCAAGTGTATAGGATAGAAGTGTATACTCTCAAATCAAATAACACTCAAAATTTTGCTATAGGCTTGCTCAAGATCTTATCCCTCATATACTTCATATGAATGAACGTTAAGAATTGAAAATGTCTTTATTTTTAGTTGTAATATAGGCTTTTTGTACAAGGTAAGGAATATATAGACTAAGTGACTAAGATTGAGGATAACAAAAGTGAGCATCAAATACTATATCCACCTTATCACCAACCATTCTCAATTTATATGAAATTAGATATTATCTAACTTCCTTGTCGCTTTCCCCAATCACCGTTTGATCGATATTCTTCTTTTCCACATTTTCCATAATTTTTTTCTTCTCTTTTATCCTCCCTTATTTCATATTTATTTCACATATATTTTCTTCTCCCTTATCATCCTTTTTTAGGTAAAACACGTCTCATTCCCAACTATAAGTGTAGACATGAAACATCCTTTTTTTTATATGATCACAAGATAGAGGATTTCATCAAAATTTGCCTAATCAAATAATAGGCTTAAAGGCTCAAAAGGTTTAACTAGGAAGATATGTGTAACTGTTTAATTTTAGGATCAAAGTGTCGTAAGAAAGATGACATAACTTCATGTTCTATCTATACATTCACTATGTAGATTCAAGTAAACTTTGAGCAAGTTATAGAAATTTAAGATATGTTTTTTATCAACTCACACATGAAAGAAACTTTTGGCTCAAATCTCACTATGTATCACTCTCATGAATCAAGGCGAACAAGCAATTCAATACACATGCATATTTAAATCAAACTTAACAATCATAAATCAAGTGAACATATTTTTCAAATAAGAACACATCATTAGTGACAAGTCCAATCATTCTTACGTCGATGTTTCGATAGAGTTTAAAAAATTACAAGCAAAAGACTCTACTTGAACATGGGTTAAAATAAAAAAAGACTAAAAAATAAACAAAAGAAAAACAAGAAAGACAAAGGAAAAACAAAAAGAAAACTTCAAAATCCACCATAGTGCATCCCCCCAAACATAGTCAAAGCCATGCAACGACTAAGTTTGGGAAGTAGTGGATTTGAAGAGGTAACAAAATGAAGCAAAAAACGTACCTTGAAAATAGGGAAAACGGCCAGGGCGAAGGGGAAATAGGCCATGTGGGAAGCCGCCATTCCCACACGGTCCGCTTGGGGGTACGCTTCTGATGGGAATTTAATTCCAATGAAGGAGTTTTCTCTTTCCCAAGATCTTCCTATGATGCTATAGAAAAAATAACTAGCCAATTTTATTTACAGATCTGCTATCTAGAATGCACATAAAATACATAATTTAGAATTTAAATCTAAATCATGATACTACGGATCTGAATACTTACAGAACTTGATCTCCAAGGATCAGAAGATTGCTCGTGCCTTCTCCATGTGTAGATCTTGATATATACCCTAGATCTTCTAACCTGTTCCCAATTCCTGGTTTGAATACTGGTGCGGGAAGTAACTATCAAACCCTATAGGACTAGAGAAAGAAGAAGAAAAGAAAACTAATGTGAATCATTATGATTTTCTTATTCTTCTATCCTATATATAGTATGTATGAGTTAGGTTAGGGATCCAAGGAAATTTGCTCAGTCTACAATGTACAAGACCTAGACTTGCTTGCTCGATTATAATCACAGATTATATTTGCTCATAATATAATCACTAGATTATAGAGGGCAAACCATGAAATAATAATATCTCTTCACAAGTGGCGGAGAATGATAGTTTTTAGAGTTATTAATACATAAGCAGCTCGTAAAGCATGCTTTCTAGTATATAACTCCAACAATCTCCCACTTATACTTGAAGCATTATTTCGAGTAAACTCCTATCTCTATCATTCTCTCACTTATACTTAAAACAGTGCTGACATGCATCTCGTGCCCATCTATTTCACTTGATGATTCTAGATGCATCATCAACTTATGAAATAAGTTCTCAGGGTATGAGCTTATGCAATTCTCGTCATCACATAATTTCCATTATTAATTAAGAATGGTGCTACCTCTATATGTGTTTTAATACCTTTAACAATTCGTAGTTTTTTCGAATATGCCATTGCACCGAGGTATCATAGCTGACTGTGATACTCTTTAGGCAAGCTCGAAACTACATGTTAGATCCATTCAGAAACGCTTCTGATGCACATTCCTCCATCACATAGCTCAACTTTCTAATATAAACACATACTTAGAGGTATACTTCTCGAGTCGTAATTAGCTTTGGATTTTTATCTTGTATAACCCGCATGACATAGATATTCTGACTGGTATATCTAGATATACTCCAAACCTTTTAAGGTACTTGAGTATATTCTTTACACAGTCCAATGTCTTGACCAGGGTTAGACTGATATTTTTACTTCTATGCGAAAAGCAAAGTAAATATCAGGTATTGTGCAGATTGTAGTATGCATGAGATTTCCATTTGACAAGCAAATGGAAACTTTCTCACTTACTCTATCTAATTTTGTGTCGTTAAGACATATACCTTAGATAGAGTGATTCCTTCTCGAAAGGTAAAGACCATTTCATGGAATCCTTCATACTTAAATCCTCAAGCACAAACCGATGTAAGATTCAGAGACAAACACAACCATTCTTTCTTAATATCAACTTAAGAATATGGCTATATGTCTCCCTAATCTTGCATCCCAATTATTTTGGATAATCATATGCTTACGTCTGATGACATGTTCTTGTCGTTGCCAATCAATATGACACCAAGAATACTCCTAATTTCTTATCACATTTCACAAATTTCGTCAGGGCACTATTCAAATTCATAGAATTTGACCACCTGATGAAAAACAAAGGTTTTATGATCTTAAAGTTTCCTCAAGTCCATTAATGGACTTCTTTAAACTTTATATCATTTGTCCTTTTGCTTTAACTACAAACCCTTTAGGTAGTTCTATGTAAATGGTCTCCTCAAAACTTTTCTTTAAAGAAATTGTCTTGGCGTCCATTTACAAACTTTATAAATTATATATAAATGTTATCAACAAGAAAATTACGGACCAACTTAAGCATAGACACAAGCGAAAACAAGTTCATCATAATTTACGTACTATTTTGCCACTAGTCATGCCCTGAAGACAAAAAGTTTTCAAGTTAGATCATCTTTACTCTTGTAGCTCGTTTACTGCCACTGGTCAAACAACCTTGGGTATGAGCACAAGACCGTAAACGTTTCTTATTTAGCATTGATTGCAATCAGGATATCTTCGATCCTTAGCAAGAATGATTATCCTTTTATTATATAGCTTCTTTGTAGTTCAGAGATCTAGTTCTTACAAGTTAGAAACTGAACCTTAAGATTCTTCTAAGCTTAAGAACTTTAAGTTGTTTTACAACCTTCCCACTATATTGGAATCTACTATACATGATCTCTTTGCAGTTTAGCGATTCGGTTCTTCCAAGCTACGAACTGAATCTGAAGATTCTTCGAAGCTTAAGAACTTTGTGAGGTTATATCATAACCCTCTCACTGCAATGAGGTTCTATAATATGTGTACGTGATAATTAGGGTATGGCGGCGGTGCGGAGCACCAAGCCGCAATACATGTTGTATTTTCTCTTGGATATGCGGTATTTAAACAGTTTTTAATTACTTAAAAACTCTCAACTTAGTGGATTCATGGTTTTTCACTTAGTACTGTTCTAAGAGTCGAGTATTGGTACAACCAATATCCTTACAATCCTCAGGACTATTGAAATTCCACACCTTTGTTCCCTTTGAATACTCATACAGTAATACATTTTAAAATGAGGTGTCAATCTAATCGTCGTCCTTCTCCAACACGAGTGTTAGTCAATTCCAAACCATAAGTTGTCTTAAACTAGGTTGTCACCCCATTTACAACTCATTTGGAATCTTCATTATTGATTTTGGAACCATAATTTAAGATGCACATTACTGTTTCTTAAGTTTTCTTTAAACGAAGTAGGCAATTCTTAATAACTTATCATTTATCTAACCATTTGTAAAAGAACAAATTCTCCTTTTTGCTACATCATTCTGTTTGGAAAACCAGATGTAATCAATTAGGATGTGATTCCCACTTCTGAATAATAGAGTTTAAATTCACTGTTAAGGTACTCGTATCGATGATCAGATCATAGACACTTGATAGTCTTTCTAAGATACTTTGCCACAAGTATTCTGAAATCTTTGATAACTCAAAGTTTTCTAACTTGTGATTTATTAGTAAGACATATCCATATTTAGAGTAGTCATCGACAAAATTTGAAATACTCCAAGACAACCTTAACTTGAATCGATCTTGGTCTGCAACAATCAGAAATGAATGAGTTCTAACATATCATTGGCCCTAATCCCTAGACCTCGAAAAGGTCTTTTGGTCGTCTTACTTTTCCAAGAATGATTCGCACGTTGGAAAAAAGGTTCTATGTATATATCCTACTATGAACCATGGTCCGCTAACTTTTGGATAATTTAAGGTTAGTATGACCAATACTTAGATGCCAAAACATATGTTTCATTCACGGAACTTGAAGACTTCTCTTTTAGATTTTGGTTTGACAAGTTATATTTATTTGTTGCAATGAGTTGTGCATAATTTATAATATAGACATTGTAACGAATATGCAAAATGGATGATCACATTACTTTTCTCAATAACCATTAGGATATCAAAAAAAATAATTTATTCTTTATTACAAATTTAGAAACCGAACTTGCGTTCTTCTAAATACATAAATAAAACAAATCTCCAAACTAATAATTATTAGCTGTACGACTCCCATTGCAAAAGTTGCTATTTTCATAGTATTGCCCTAGATAATCGCGCCAATTACTAAGTCGTCTTGTTTCCAAGTAAATCTCGTTTTATTAAAGAAGACATAATTAATGATTTTTGTATCTACTACCTACGAATAGGTAGAACAAATCATTTAATCATGTTTCGACTTTCAGTAATTAAGACGCAACTTT
>JAYDZE010537116.1:0-15009 GCA_034509125.1 Monilaria moniliformis
CAGAGAATGATAGTTCTTAGAGTTATTAATACATAAGCAGCTCATAAAGCATGCTTTCTAGTATACAACTCCAACAATGATATAATCGGCTGCTATTGAAACTTGCGGGGCTGACCAGAATTTGACCAAATTTGATGGTTTTTCTGGAAATTTTTCCCAAAATGAAATGATCCTTATTAGAGCTGTTTATTCGGCCGGTTTGGTTCTAACCGAACCGAAATAACCGGTTAACTGAACCGATTCAAGGCCCAGGAGAGAAACCAGAACCGCACCAAAATTGTCTTTTGGTTAACTGAATAACCAGCCGGTTCCGGCCACCGGTTATTCGGTTAACCGAATAACCGAATCACAAAAATTAAAATCCTCAATTTGGTTCAAGTGGGCTTGAATCCATAACCAATTGGATATTATAAAACACTTTACCCACTGCACCACATGCATTTTTTATACATATTGTGTACATAAAATTTATTTATTATTAATGAAACAAGTGGAAGGGGTTGGAACACATATGAAAATATTGGATCTAATAAAAAAAAACGAGCATGCTGATAAGTGTCAATTGTTGCTATAATTAGGGGTTAAATTGAGCTATAAATGAACATATTATCGACACTAAATAGGTGATTTGGCACAACAAATGGGAAGAAGCAAGAGCTGGGTGGAAGTGCCAAGGAAGATGAGAAAATGGCTAAGAAATGCAACAAAATGAGGCAGCATGGACATTCAAGCTGGGCAGTTTGTCTCTAGCTGCTCAGAGCACTAAAGGACAAAGTGGTCCTGGACAGAAAATAGTGAGGTGGCCCCACCAACTGCAAGCAGAGGCATAATTGTCCACCAAAGAGGAAGAAAGGGGAACAAAAACCTAGCTGCAAACTATTTCTAGCCGTAATATAAAAGGAAACAAGAGAAGAAAGAAGGGAGCAACACTCACACCTACACTCTCACTCACTCACGCACTCATACTTGGGGGCTGGGATAAAACGGTTGCTTGGGAAGAGCACCTCTTTCTCTGCCATGATGGGATAGGGCAGAGGAAGATATCAGTCACATTTTATTTCTTGTTTTAGATTGTGTTTCATGCTTATCTTGAAGAAACTCTTAGTTCTAAGATGGATTTTGATGGTTGCTATTTTGTTATTTGAAACCTTCGTGGATCTGGTTCATTGTGAAGTTTATGCAGAGAAGATTACCTGTTTTAATTTTGGTTATTAATGGCGTCTAGTTTAAAAATCTTAAAGCTTTGTTATTTTAGTTTCTTAATCTAGTTTTAAGGTGCATTTCTTTAAAATCAGTTTTAAAGTTGTCATTTTCCTAATCCAGTTTTTCTTGCTCGCTTTGAACTTTATTTAATTCTTGTTTGGAGAATGTTTGCTCTTGTTTTCATGTTGAATGCAGTCTTATTTCTTTGTTATAAATTTTCGAATAGCATTTAAGTTTCTTGGACTAATTCTGCATTCTGTCTGCTTCCATGTCTGCGTTGCCCAATTTGCATCTTGTCTGCCCAGATTTCCTAGTTTAGGGTCTGAAAAATTTCCTTCATGCTCAGTTTTTAAAGTTTAGTTTGTTTGTTTCCTAAAACAGAAAGTTGACTATTCTCATTTTCTAGTTTAGGTTGTTTTCTTTTCATTTAGTCTGTTTGCTTTAAGAGTCAGAAATTCGGTGTCTTCTTTTAATTCCAGTTGTCACATAATTCCCGAAATGTTGTCAAAATTGAAAGATTAATTTCGTAAGTTTGCATCCATGTTTAGTTGTATTTCAGATTCTTGACATTTAAACTGCCTAGTTTACTTCCTCTTTCTTTAGTCAGCCCAGTTTGAGCATGCTTCTCTTACCATTGCTTTGTTGCTTTCAATTCATTTCTTATTTTGTTTCCCATGCCCTTAGTTAGTAGTAGTTACACTTCTTATACCTTCAGCTCGGCGGGATGTTAACAAATTGGTCCACTACAGAAATGAGACTTCATAAGTTCAGGGACTTGAGAATGGAACAAAAAACGAGAAGACTCGACCGTCTTCCGAAAAGAGATGCGGCTGTCGTGAAAAGACAATTACCTCGCCTACAAACGTATCTGGGCGGGATTAAATACATGACAGGTTACCTGATATTGTAATCATCATTGATCAGCACGAAGAATATACGGCCTTGCGGGAGTGTATCACTTTGGGAATTCCAACAATTTGTTTGATCAATACAAATTGTGACCCTGATCTTGCAGATATTTCGATTCCAGCCATATGGCGGTGAATTCGTTCCCGGGCCTTGTACACACCGCCCGTCACACTATGGGAGCTGGCCATGCCCGAAGTCGTTACCAAGCTGCCAAGTATGTTTCCTCAAATTCCAAGTTGCCCAGTTTGTTTGTGTAATTATGCTTGTTAATTGTTTGAGTTTAGTTTGCTAGGATAATTAGTTTCCTACCCTTTACAATTAGTTAATTTCTGTATTTCCCTTTAGTTCAATGGCTTTAGGCGTAGCGGCATCACTAACCCTTCTTAGGTGTAGTAAACATGTGACGAAATTCGCTTTCCTCATGGGTTCGACGCCCCTTACTTTCCCTATACTAATTCAATAGTATAGTGAAAAGTGGGAAACAATATAAATTTTGTTGATAGACTGAGTTTGTTCACTTCCAACGACACACAAATTTAGCTCCTATCAAATGCCGTCGTTGACGGGGAATGGTTTTATTTTATTATGTGTTTTCTATGCCTTTGTGTAAATAGTTTTTTGACTTTGTTTTTATTTTTTATTTTTCTTGTTTATGAGCAGGTCTTCAAAGCCACAATTGCTATACGATTTTGAGATCGAGAAGACCGCCAAGAGGTTACGGAAGGAGGCGAGACTAGCAAAATGTCGACTCGTTTAGTAACAGGCTGGAGGATGTGCATTGACTATCGCAAGTTAAATGCAGCCACCCGAAAAGACCATTTTCCCCTTCTATTTATCGATCAAATGTTGGAGAGAATGGCGGGAAAGAAGTTATTTTGCTTCTTAGATGTTATAGTGGATACTTTCAGATGTTTGTTAACCCGGATGACCAAGAGAAAACAACATTCACATGCTCTTTTGGTACATATGCCTATCGGAGGATGTCGTTTGGATTGTTCAATGCTCCTAGGACGTTTCAAAACGGTACATGATGATCATATTTTCATATTTGATTGAAGAGTGTATGGAGATCTTCATGGATGATTTCACGGTTTACAGGGAGTCGTTTGAGAGGTGCTTTGGCCATCTGGATGTGGTGTTAGCAAGATATGAAAAGAAGAACTTGGTCTTGAATTTCAAAAAGTGCCACTTTTGGTGACGGAGGGCATAGTCTTGGGAAATTTGGTGTCAGAGAAGGGCATTCAAGTGGATAAGGCAAAAGTGGACATCATTGAGCAGTTGCCATTTCGAACAAACCAAAGGGAGATCCGAGGTTTCTTAGGGCATGCTGGTTTCTATCAAAGGTTCATCAAGGATTTTGTCAAGATCGCCAACCTTTGACTAGGCTTCACCAAAATGATGTGCCCTTTGATTTTGATGAAAGTCGCCAATAAACTTTTCGCACCTTGAAGGACAAGCTGGTCACAACCCCAGTGGTTTAAGGTCCTGACTGGAATCTCCCATTTAAGATTATGTGTGATGCAAGTGATCACGTCGTAGGCGTCGTACTTGGTAAACGGGTTGGAAAAGAAAGCCATGTTTTGTACTATGTTTGAAAGATATTGAATCCAGCCCAAAGCAACTATGACACAACTGAAAATGAGCTATTGGCAGTGGTGTATGCCTTTGAAAAATTCAGACCATACTTGTTAGGATCAAAGACCATTGTCTACACCGATCATGTCGCCCTTAAGTACCTATTGTCGAAGAAGGAATCAAAGTCAAGGTTGATTGGATATTTTTACTAGAAGAATTTGACAGGGAAGTTCGAGATAAGAAGGGGGCTGACCATCTTAGCTGGATAATCCAGGAAGAGAGTTCAGACTCTATCGTCGAAACTTTTTCGGATGAGCAACTTTATTCTGCCCGGAAGGATTCATATTCTGCCCGAAACTTTATGCTTTATGGGCTTATCGCATGGCGTATAAGACCCCTATTGGCATGTCGCCTTACCCGTTGGTTTTTGGCAAGATGTGACACCTCCATGTTGAATTTGAGAATAGAGCTTAGTGGGCTGTTAAAACAGCCAACATGGAGTCGAGCAAGTGTGAAGAGGAACGTAGGCTACAACTCCAAGAACTTAAGGAAATTCGGTTGGAGGCCTACGATGCAACCATGTGGTACAAGGAGAAAACCAAACTTTGGCATGATCGAAACCTTTGGGGCATGAAATTCCATGTGGGCCAGAAGGTTCTTCTCTACCAATTAAGGCTCAAACTCATGTCGGGCAAGCTAAAATCAAAGTGGATCGGCGCGTTCATCGTCCGTGAGATCAAGGCCAAGCACTGGAAATTCAGGGTATGAATCTTTCCTCTACTCCTTTTTATTGTCAATAGTCACAAGCTTAAGGTTTATTTAGATGCAACTGAAGTGTATACAATGGAACTCAACCCATAAATTAATAAGTTGAAACTGAGTTATTTTGGGAGTTTGGAGGAGGTTCAGTCTTTATCCTGTATATATTGTACATAGTTGTTTTCCTTGCTTCTTTAATCTTGTTTACCTCTTCTTCCCAACCCATCTCAGGTCTTTGTACCCTCAACACACCACAATACCCTAGTCCAGGAGGAGTCCACAGAGGCTGCCCAGTCTGTGCCACCAGAGCAAACTGCCCAGACTGTAACTGCAGAAGTTGCTCAGCCGAATGTCTCCAACCCAGCCCCAGCAGATGCTCCCATCAGCCTAGATGAAACCCCAGAATCTTCCCGAGCTGCTCTACGATGCAGTCGTCGGGCCTGGTGACCCCCTCTTCCTTCTCACTTTTGTTTTTTTTCTTATTTTCTTTTTAGTTTTGTTTGTATTGTTTGTGTTTTTGTTGGTCACTCATTGCATTGAACTTGGCTTGCTTGAGGGAAAGCAAGGTTCAAGTGTGAGGAGGTTTTGATGTTTGTGTTTGTTTTCTTGTTTGTATATTGTGTGTCTTTGAATCGGTGTTTGTTTTAGCAACAAGCCAAGCATGTTCCAATGTTACCTACTTGATTCTATACTTTCAGAGATGAATAATTCATGTTTTAGTTTGATGAATTTTGTTCTTGACTGCATGATTCCAGTTAGATGCTATAAGTATGATGGGATATTAAATTTGATGTTGGTTTACTGCCATTATATATGAGATTTGGGCTTTATTGTAGAATAATCTCTACTTCATTTCTGAGTGAACTTGTCTGCATTTATCTCCATATGGTGTGGTCATAAGTGACAATCGAGATGATAATTAGTACAGCCTATTTGTGCCTTAATTTGTTCAAACTCCTGACTAAATTGTTGCCTTTAGTAGATAAATTGAAGCCTTAAACCTGTTCTTTGATCTAGTCAGAAAATTCTCAACTCAAGCCTCAATTTTTGGCTTTACTTTTTGGCCCCATCATGCATATTTCGTTGCACTTGCTGGAATCAATCATGAACATATATCTGTGGTGTAGAGGAACACGCACTGTTCTAGGTTATAAAGAGGGAGATATACCAAAAAAAGAAGGATTGAAGAGTTGAAAAGAAAAAAATAGAGAAAAAAGAAAAACAATTGTATGAGAGACAGAAAGGAAGGGAAAGTATGGATACCTGTTGCTTAAAAATGCAGTGCTTATGTTCATATCTTTTGAAACAAATTGTACAAGCATGTTTGGTTTTGGTAAGTGCAAAATCTCATTTGCAAATGCATGATTTGATTTTCATTTCTTAAATCTTATGATCCATCCATAGGATCTAGCCTACATATCTCTTATGGACCAAAGCCTCGTTATGTCCAAAAACAGAAGTCCCTCGTGAGTTGCAATGTTTGACCAAATCTTATTGAGATTATCTGTTTATCCATTATTGAGTGAAAATTCCTACATGAGAGGTTATGAGTGAGTGAATTTGAATATCAAACTCAAGTTTGATGATCTTGACTTGTAGATAATTGGAATCATGCACTGAGATTAAATTAATACAGTTTGGTATGAGTTACGAGATCTTAAGATTGTGGACGACTTTGTAGTATATAACATTATGGCTGTTTGATTTGTTGCTTGTTTGTTTTTCTTCTTGTGTTCGTCAATTTGTTTTTCGTTTGAGTCGTGTCTGTGAGAAGTGTAAGTTTCTAGCAACAATCTAATCTTTTGAATCAACGATACTCCATGCTTGAGGGGTCATTTGTTGCTAGAATTATGGGTTGAATTGAGCTATAAATGAGCATTTTATCTACACTAAATAGGTGTTTTGGCGCAGGGAATGGGAAGAACAAAGTGTTGGGTTGAAGATGCTAAGAAAGATGGAAAATGGCCAAGAAATGCAACAGAAGGGAAGAGAGAAGTTGATCCTCACTACTAACTGCTGGAAAGACATTCAAGTTGCAGTTTGAAACTAGAAGTCAGAACACTACGGGACAAAGTGTTCCCAGTCAAGGAAAATGGTGAGGTGGTGATACCAGCTGCGACCAAGGGTACAATTATCCAACAAGAATGAGGAAATAGGCAGAAAAACCTAGCTGCAAACTACTCCTAGCCAAACTTAAAAGGAAAGAGGAGAGAGAGAGAAAATGGGGAGACAACACACACCAAACTCTCCATTTTCTCACCTGCACACTCTTAGAATCAGTTTTTGAAAAAAAAAAGCCAACTCTTCTGCCACGATGGGATAGGGCAGAGGAAAACATCAGTCTTATTTTGTTGTTCTCCTGGAAATTTGCTACTGATACATTGCTTTTTTTGTTTGTAAACCGTTTAGTTAATCTTAGCTTTGAGTTTGGGATCCAGTTTGGGAGAAGTTGTTGTTGTAAAACTTGAAGATTTGGTTATATTTTATGATTGCAAAAAGATCAGAATTTGTGTGTGGATATTAATGTTCAAATTAGTTTGTTTATTAAATCTTGGTTTTTTAGTTCATAAGTCTAGTGAAGAGTTATTTCTACCTAAGTCATTTGAAGTTGTTTAATTCTATTTCATCTCCAGTTTTTCTTGTTGTTTGAACTCATTTTCAAAGGAATATTTTAGATCTTAGTTGAAAACTTCAGTTTATAAACTTGTTGATTCAGTTTTCTTTTGGGCTTATTTGAATCTTCGAAGGTTGTCTTAGCATTTGTAAATTTGTTGCTTTCTTCCTCTACATTTTTCGCCTTTGTCAAAACTGTATGCACAACTGTCTACCTAACCTGCAGGCCTGCCTGCTTTCTTCCCCACTTTGAAGCTGCAAATTCTGCATTTAAAATTCTGAAAAGCATGCTTTGAGTTGCTCTGTATTAAAATCTTATTTCCCTTGAGGAGAATTTGACATTGTCACATGGTTTGCCTTTTATGGTTATGAATGCTTATTCTTATACATATAATCATAAATTTAACAAACAACTTATTCTATAATATAGACTTAATGGTGAATCGATGATCATGGAAGATCTTTAAGTCAGTTTCTTACAGAAGAAAATAGAGTTCTCAAGCTAGATAGACATGGACAATATATCGTGAAAGTTGGCGGTGTCGATCCGAAGTTCGCGCCTATCTTGGCCAACTGATGGCACTGAGTGTGGTATAGCACTGAAATGGATTACAGTGCGATACGTACTTCGACACTGGGTAAATGAATTACAAGGTCTTAGTGATTATTTATTTCTCAATTTATATAAGTAACATTGAGTATACGATGTTAATTATGCACTACTTTGACTTATCCATAGGTGCGGGTTTTTCGTAACCCTAAGTAATTCCTGATTTCTTGGGTAGTGGTAGTTAATGTCTAACAGTGCTAGTATTTTTAGTGTATAGAATCGTGTTTTGTGAGACCCGAGTTGATAATATCCTCAAGAGGTGTTTGAAAAAGGAATTTATTATGGAAATATGCGCAGTTGGAATTTATTCCATTATAATAAATAAAGTTTTGAATTGAATCACTATGAGATAAAGAGATTAATTATATTAAAGCTAGGAAATGCTTTAATTAATTAATGAATATTGGAAATCTTAAATACAGAAATTAATAAATTAAAAAGGAACGATATTTGTAATGTCCATCTGGACGTGCAGTGCAATATTAATCATATAATTGAGTGAATTAATATTTAGGGATATAATTAAGTTGGACACAACTTAAAGAATTAAGGCCATTGAGAGACCGGTCATAATCCTCCTCGGAATCCCCTAGCCCAACAACTCCTATGTATAGGAATGGAGAGGACGAAAATCACATGCACCGTCAAACACACAAAAATTATCCCTCCCAGTGTGCTCTCATTAGTGATTTTCCAATCTCCACCCAGTCTAATAAAAAAATTTGTTTGGTAAGAGAAATAAATGAAGTCAAATTGATTAATACACGACATAAACCTTGAAGCCAAATTGAGGTCGAGAATATGAGCATTTTGCCTTAATATAAAATCGAAAGAAATTTGGCTTCTTATCAATTTAGTTACTAGCTTAATGTGTTTAATTAAAGAGCAATGGAGAAAATCAATGGGCTGATGGTAGGAGGAAAAAGATTGAAGGTATCATTTGCAAGATACGACTGAAGCAACAGAAATACCTCAAAGGTAGAAGCATATGAGGGTAAAGATGAAGTTAACAAAGACCACTAGTACAAAAAACAGATCATTCCTCAACATAAAATGGGAGCAGTGGATGGAAAAATGTATGCGGAAGTGGTTAAGGGGCCGAAAGAAGTGATCATAACAGAGGAAATTAACCTAGACTGGTAAAAGCGCTCTCTGGTCGGGTCCATAGATCAGAAGACAGACCCACAACAAATTCCAAAACAACTTCAAATGAAACAAGTGCCTTTCGAAACGGTGCGACATTGGGGTGATCGTAAAGTAATCATAACGTTCCAATCTGAGGATAATACTAAAGAGATGATTGAAAGAAGCAAAGAAATTTGGGGAGACTCGGTTAAACAATTACGGGAGTGGAGAAATGATGATACGAGATTCACGGGTGAAGGTAGATGGTTCCAATGTGAGGGGGTTCCAATCTAATGTTGGTCCAATCGAAGTTTAGTTAGAATTGGCAGCATATGGTGTCGAGTTAGGGAAATAGATATCAGTACCGACATTAGTCGGGCTTGGCTGCAGATTGAGGTAGAGGATGACATCAAAAGGTTAAATACAAGAATGAGTGTCACACTCATCTGCGGAGATTCCAAATTCCCCATTGTTTTCTCACCGACGACTCATGGGGCGGAAGAGGAAGTAATTACCCTAGAGGCAGAAAGAGCAACACACCGGTGACCAGAAAACTACCATCATCAAATGACGAGGAAGGAACCTGCAGTCTCAAGGTGACGCCTCAACTTCCCAAGGCGGCGCATGATCTCGAAAGGGTGGAACCGAAGCTTCCCTCGCGGCTTGTTGCAGTGGTTGAGGATCTACAAGTCAACAACGTGGAAAATGATGATAGATGAAAAAATTAGAGTAAATGTGAACGTAAGAGAAAGAGATACAACGCCTAGGTCGAGGGAGTGCATTAAGAAATATGAACTAATACCCAATAAATAAAGAGATAGTGATCCATCTCTCAAGAATTTGAGCCATGAATACCTAAGAAGCGAGCCCAATAAAGTGAGGAATAATAGTAGCAAGGAGGATTCAGAGCTGGAGTGGACCTTCGCAAATAATTTTTTTGGCATTGGTGAGTTACTTAAAAACAAGACCCAAAACGATTTAGAGGCCCAAATCAGAAAATCTAGTCAAAGACATCACGGTGAAGAATGAATTGTTAGGGTTTGTACAATGAAAAGCATTCTTTGAGCTGCGTTATTAAAAATCTTATTCATCTCATTAGTGATTTTCCAATCTTTACCCAGTCTATACAACTTGATAGTATATTGCACACACAATATTCAAGCTATAGGAGAGACAAAGGTCAGAAGATCTCATGGGTGAATTGTTGTGGATGAGTGGTGGGAGTAGCAAACAATCTACATCACTAATTAGCAAGAAGAGTCTACAATACAAGGTAACCATCTGAACTCTAGGAGGATGCCTAGGTTTGTTATTACCTGTCAAAATGCATTCTAATAATAGAATAATTAGATCAGTTAATTAAATTAAAATATCATCCTATGAGATCATCGACAGTCGAGGGGATCCTTCATTAGCACAGTAAATTCCCCCAGCAATTGGTATCAGAGCCTGATCATAGGCTCTAATATTTGAATTTAATTTTTGTTTATCTGCTTTGTGCATGGATTAAATCTGATAATAGAATTATAGATTTATTTTTTTGTAATTTATCTAATTTATTTGGCTTGAATGCATTTATATATGTTATGTTGGTTTCTGTCTGCTTTATGGCACGATTTGTAAAACCCACGAAGTTGACCGCGGTAGACTAGAGTGTTATTGTTTTATTTTTTGTAATTATTTGTAATTGGACGAGAAATTAAACTAAGAATACAAAGAACGAAAAATGGAGGTCAGATCCGGCCTACGACACGTCCTGTCGTAAGCCCCACCCGATAATGCCCGATGTGCAATGTAGGACCTGGCAAAAATCGGTGCCACCGGGCGAAGGGTGCAAGGGGCACCGTGCCCGGAAGCAAGGGCTGGCTAAGAAAACCCGGTGGATGGGTCACAGAGCTAGTCCGGTGCGCAGTGACTAGCGAGTGCCGAGGCAGCCACGCCTAGCATCAGTCTGCGCTTGGTAACCTTGGCCAAGACACCCCGGCAGTAGCATCGGCAGACAGCAGCACGCGGCCGTAGGTCGCAGGCAAGCGGGGCGGGCGCTCGGCAGGGCCTGGCGTGCGATGCTCGGGCGCATGCGCATGGGCCTTAGGCATCGTCAGGCGACGCAACCCTCGACACACGAAGGTAGAAGGGGTGTCGCACACGCGAACGAGCATTACCCATAGGCAGGCGCCGTGCGATATGCGTGCTCAACAGGCCTTAGCCAGCGTATGGAGCAATGTGCGTGCGAGCGCGCAACCTGCTACAAGCAACGCACCACGAGCGCAAGGCGTCAGGGAGTGGGGCCTTATGGCGCCTGACACGCCTCAGCACCACCAGGCGAACGACACCCAGGCCATGGCGCGCGGTCGAGGGTCGACGGGCGTTGTGGTGCCCGGGAGGTCTCGGCGACGCCAAGAGCACGCTGTGCGGGGGTGCAAGGAGACCAGGCTGCACCCGACTTCAGGCAACGGGACGAGGCGCGCGCGCGTAGTACTCGGCCCTGCCTCGCAACGACGGGTGTCGCGTGCCAGGATACAGCACAGAGACAGACGGGGCTGGGCGCCCAGCGCCCAACAACGGCCATCCCACGAAACCTTATGCTTGAATAATAACGACGACATCAGTAGCGGCGGTCAGCGCGGTGAATGCGACATTTCGGTGAAGAGACAGTGGTCCGGCTACAGTACAGTAGTGGTCTTGTGGTTTTCGTAGTGTTTAGATTTTGGATATGATTGTTTAATCCTATTCAAAATCTAGTAAATCCTACCAAATATTTTGTTTTGATTTGATTATATTTGGATAAAATTACCTAGATTTTATCTATATCAAATCTAATCTTATAAGATACTTTTTAGATATTGTTAGTTTCATTTTTCATAATTATCCTTTCAGATCATATTTTGTCATATAATGGGTTGTAATTTTCCTTTTTGTTTGGTGATTTATCTTGTTTAAGTGAATTATCTGTCTATCTCCTTATGTGATAATTATGTGCAAAAACCTTTTTTATAGAAAATGACTAAGCAATAATTATAATCATATTTATTTCTTTGGAATTTAATATGAAATTATATATGGTCTCTATATATTGGTTTATTTATGAAGTGATTTTCTTGGAGTTCCGACCTCCCTAGTGGCTGCTTGATCTTTGAGGAATCACGATCTCACATGGAATATAATTCAGATGATTGCTGTAGAATTTATTTATGGCGGTACGACCTCCCCTAGAAGGAGTACTAAAATGGAAATAAAAATTTGGTGCTAAATTTATGGTACGAGGTTAGGGACATGATGGTAGCCATGCTACCCTACTAGTCTCTAGTCTATCTGTCAAAGTGTGTGACCAATTAAACCTTAGTTGTATTATGGCAGCCATGCCACCCTAGTAGACTCTGGACTAACTGCCGATATGAGTTGTTTGTCAAATGCATTCAATTATTTTGTTGGTTTTTCAATTAATATGTATTAAACATGTTTATGTGATATCGTGTTTAAAAATGCTTGGTTTTATTTTTCCTCAGCCTATTCGATGTGTTGTTCCATCCTCTTTCATTTATTCTCAAAGATAACAAACTCGAAGGACAAAATTTTGTTGATTGGAAAAGAAATCTAGATAGTGTTCTTATCACAGAAGATATAAAGTTTGTCTTGGACCAACCCTATCCACCTGTTCCTGCAAATAATGTGTCAAACGCGGTTAAAGAGGCATACACTTAGTAGCACAAAGCTAATGAGATGGTGCGGTGTTACATTTTGGCATCTATGTCAAATGTATTGCAACATTAGCATCAAGTTGTGCAGACAGCCACCGAAATGATGCATAATCTTGGTAACCTGTTTGGAACGCAAAATCAAGCTGCCAAGTCATTGGCAATTCGAAGTATCATGAATGTGACCATGAATGAGCGTACACCTGTGCACGACCATGTCCTCAAGATGATGGGCTACCTTACTAAGATAGAGATTTTGGGAGGGACTATTTACCTAGCTTCCTAAGTAAATTTCGTCTTCCAGTCCTGGCCAAGCAGTTTTCAGCAGTTCGGGCTTAACTTTGACATGAACAAAAGGGAGTGTACTCTGCCTGAACTGATGACTGAGCTGCAAGCGACAGAAGGATTAATGGCATAAACTAAGGAAGCTTTGATGGCAACCACTCCTTCTTCCTCGGGCCATAAGCCCAAGAAGAAGAAGAAGAAGAAGAAAGAGGGGCATGCGACATCTACTTCCAGGAAAGGAAAGAACAAGGGCAAAAAGAGTGCCATAAAGAAGCAAACTGGAAAATGCTTCAAGTGTGGTAAGAAGAGACACTGGAAAAATGACTGACCACTTCAAAAGAAGGGGTATGGTCAAGGTATGTCTCAAAATTCAATTAGTAAATGATGTTTAGAGGTTGTTTTCTACTCAATCGAGAATAGTGGATGATGAGAGCCACTATTCATGTGTTATTTTTGTTCTTGTAGCAAAATGGACACTTCGTGAAGACGATATTCCAATGGGAGTTGTTGGAGTGGGAGCTTGTGCCTATTTATTGCTTTCGTAATAGTAGATTTAGTTTCTAGTTTTTTAAAACATTATTTTATAAAAGTGTTTCGTTTTATCCATGGTGGCACAAATAATAAACAAATACTAGAAACAATTGCATAACTCAAGCAAACCAAATGATCTAATAACTTATCAAATATCTCTATCAAGAGAAAGTCTCCAAGTAATTGAATGATAAGTACTTTAGCTTATAAAGATTGGATATTCCAACCTTAGGAGAATTCAAGGGATTGGTGAATTCTATTCACTTAAGGATCTTTAACTAGAACCTTTTGAAACCCAAAGAACTCTGCTAGAAAGGTTAGATAATCAAGGGATCCTCAAGGACCACAAAGCAAAGGCCAAATAACGTACTAGCAATTCATTCATTTTGATAGATAAGGTCAAAGAAACTAAGATTGAGAAAGTGGTGGTTTTTCTTTGGATTACACCAAAGAATTTGATATGTCTATTTGATACGTCACAAGTAATAATCATTTCCAAAGTACTAAGGATTTAGAAATACTTGTGAGGAGAATCATGCTTAGACTATCATGCATCTATAATCTAATCATAAAAGTGATCATCTCAATCAAAAGTTCTTAAGCTATCTATTAGAGTGGGAGTAAAATCCCGAAGGATTATGCTTGTCTTCCTCAATAGGATGACATAATAAGTGGAGAAATTGAAATCTAGGAAGATAGTCGATTTTGATAAGTTGTACTTTGTATTATAGACCTTATTATAGTGGGAGGATTGTTACACAGCCTTAAAAGATTCGTAGCCCTAAGAGAGTCTTATAGACTTAGTCTATGGCCAAGATGAATCAGTTTCATACAACAACCAAAGAATTATATACTAAAGAAATATGATTAGTGAAAGTGTAATCATCCAATCAAGAACATTTGATAAAGAATTTGAGAAAGCGAGAAACATTCTCAGAAATGTTATGTTATTCTCAAGAAATTCTATATAAAAGTAACGTTTTAACACATTAGCATGGCAATATCCAAGTAAATGCGTTTGCACCCATTTTGGCATGAATGATCATCTCAAGATAAGTATCTTCTAGATACTTACTGGAATGAAGAAATTAAGACGAGTTCATTATTCTTCAAAGAATATGAAGTTTTATATATACTAGAAAGTATTACAAGTCTATATCTGCTTTGCCATTAGCAAGAAAGCAATGATATTAGTGTAGCCCTGGTTGTGACACCATTTACCCTATTACTGAATAATCGAATAAGTGATGTCACGATTGGATAAATTTACGATTTTTTCGAATATAATATTATTATTTTCACCTTTATTATTTTAATCAGAAAAATTTTCAACTAAATTCTAATACATATTTTCTATACCAATAAACAGTCCAATCAAAAATAGATAATGTATTTATATAAGTGCAACATATGCACAACACTTAAACAAGATTCACGTCTAATACATTAAAAAAAATCCTGACATGCCACATATACTATTATGTCTAAATATTTATCCAAAAGAATCAGTCACTTAACAGGATCGCAACTGTTGAGATGACGGGGAATCTAACCTGCAAAAATAGCCTGAAGGGGTGAGCTCGCTAGCTCAGTAGTAGGTCTGGCAATTTTCAGCACGACACGAAAACACGACACGAAAACACGACACGAATCCGCACGAAATTAATGGGTCAGTGACACGATACGATAATTTCGGGTCCTTAT
>JAYDZE010537127.1:0-33425 GCA_034509125.1 Monilaria moniliformis
TATATATTTTTTTATTTATAAATATGAAATTACTAAAATACCCCTCAAAATTTTCCAAATTACTGGGGGGCCCATGGGCCCCCCATGCCCCAGCATGGCTTCGCCAATGGTAGTGGTGGCGTGCAGCGGTGCTGAGTCGCTCTTGCTCTACGGCCGCCGTCTGTCCCGATCCGACACATGGCCGCCGTTAGTCCAGATCTGACGCCGTCACCCCATGCCTGTCATTTCTCTATTCTTGTTCTTGTTCGATTGAGGCTGTGATTGTGGTGTGCGGCGATAGAAGTGGTCGACGGTGGTAATGGTATCCTCCTCCAGATCCGACACTGTTACTCCACGACCGTCGTGGGTCCATGCCCGTCGTTTCTCCATTCTTGTTCTTGTTCTTGTTCTTATTCTTATTCTTGTTCTTGTTCTTGTTCTTGTTCTTGTTCTTGTTCTTGTTCTTGTTCTTGTTCTTGTTGGATTGAGGCTGTGATGATTAAGTTTTCAAATCTGAGCCTCTAATTTTTTTCCGAAATGAGGTGGTGATTGCGGGATTGTTTTAGAGGAAGGGGAATGTGGTAGATGCACTGCGGGAAAGGGAATGGCAACAAAGGGATTGTGGTGAAAGGGGCGGTGCCGGTGGCTTGGGCTTTGGCAAAGGGGGAGATGGTGGATGGGCTATGGCGAGGTACAATGGGAAAGCGACAGGAAGGAAGGCGGTGGGTCTCGCCGAAATTCCATGACGGTGACGGAGAGACTGTGGAAGTGGAGATAGGTTGTTTGAAATCCTAATCTTAATTAATTAATTTATTAAAAATTAATTAACAATTTAATAATTAAATAAAAACTCAGCCTAAGTTTGAATAATTAATTGATTTAGCTAATCATATCATCACTTATTATATGATTAATTTAGCTAATTTTGCTATTAATTAACAAATTAGTAACTTAGTTTGAGAAATTAATAATCATATAATATTTTCTATTAAAATTAATTAATTAAAAATTTAATTTATTAAGGTAATATAAATTAGATAAATTAAATAAATATATTCATATATACATAAGGATAAAAATGTCATTGCATATCTTATC
This sequence comes from Monilaria moniliformis, assembly GCA_034509125.1. NCBI lineage: Eukaryota > Viridiplantae > Streptophyta > Magnoliopsida > Caryophyllales > Aizoaceae > Monilaria > Monilaria moniliformis. The sequence continues at coordinate 1,078 of JAYDZE010537127.1, forward strand.
TATAATATAATTTAATTTATCAAACACCATACTTATTTTTATTTTATAACAAAAAATCTTTATCTTGATACTATAATAAATTTTATCTTAAATTATATTACGATTTAATTATCTTATCTTGTCTAGACTATCAAACTAGCATAAAAGGAAAGTACTTTAATTATTTGTAATATGGAAATGGTGCCGACATCTTTGTAATTCATTCTCTTTTAATTTTTAAGGCTCAAAAGAGCCGACATATCACAAGAAATTTCATATTATAATCTATGTCACATATGTATTTCAACTTCAGAATTTGGCTTGTCACACCTTAGACATAAACTTGTTTTCTATTTTTTTTTTTTTTTTTTTTTTTTTTTTTTTTTTTAAGAAAACTTTTGAAATTGCGTGACATTTTCTAAAAAAGCGCTTAAATGTTGGGGCGAGAAATGACATATTTCTTATATGATAAAGTTACACTTTTTAATATAATAAGTTTTGATACATTTAATTTTAGAATCTCTATAAAATAATATTTGATAAATTAATACTCTCAATAAAACTAATAATTTGTTTGGTTCTAATTTAAGACCAATTCAAATTTGGACACCAATCAATTAAATAATAAGATAATATATTTTTTGGAAATCCTGATGTATATTTAACATTTTGATGAAACTATAAATTAATAATTATTAAAAAATTCTAGATATATATGTTATCTACTTGAACATTCTAAAAGAATTTAGTAAAATATGAATTTATTATTACTTGTTTTTTTACTTTGGCAAAAATAATGAATGAGACCATTCAAATTTTCAATTAACATAATTATGTGAGTATATATTTTTGAATGATAATTAAAATTTTTATTTTAATTTATTTGTCATCACTAACTAATATACATTATAAATAGATTATATAACCCGAAATTTTGAAGACCATTTATATATATACTTTAAAATCTCTATAAATTATTAAATTATTAATTTATCGATTATATTAATATCTCTCTAAATTAATAAAATTTTCCGATCCCAATAATATTAATTTATACGGATTTTGCTGTAATTATCTTTATTCGAAAAAGAGGAAAATTAGGTTGGAAATTGGGACCAATCCTAAATTCGGAATTGACACTACATAGACATAATAATGCTACATGTTACCCCTTTACGAAAATGTAAAGAGAATGGCGGAGATGAAATCCGCTTCTTCTCCAATCACCTCTACTTTTTGTTTCAAACATTCTTTTCTTCACTTACTAAGCATCATCCTTTATTTTCTCTCGAACACTGCAAAATCAAATGGTTTCGATCCCATAATTCAGCTCCCTTCATCTGGGCTCTCAAGAAACTGCAGCAGGCAAAAAACTGTGGTTCTAAACATTGATAAATTTGGTGCTAAAGGGGATGGATTCACTGATGACAGCAAGGTAAAAAATTTCTACTTCCAAAAGTTTATTTCTTTTACTTTTTTTAGATTAAGAAGTTCGTTCTGTTTTAGACATCACATTTTTCAGTGCATAATAGCATTTCATTCGTTCTTTATTAATTTTTCTTAAATGTAGTTAATTTCACTTTATAACTAGGCCGTCCCATGAGGATAAAATGTAACATTTTACTGTGTGAGACGTGTGTGTTTGTCGGTGCTTTGACATGTTCTAGACTACGTGAGAAGTGTGTGTTTGCCGGTGCTTTGACATGTTATAGATTGGTTGCTGTTGTAACAGGGGAAATTTGATGGGAGTTCATATTCTTGAAGAAATTCATGATTAGCATGCTCTAATGTTCGTTTTTCATTTTGAAGTTAATAATAGTCACATTTTGGGAGTTCTTGGAATTTTGCTGTTTTCCAGAAAAAGTAAGTTAGTTTTCAAATTCTGGTAGTTTTATGTAAAGAGCTTGACATCTTTGTTTTTATAGTCTTGAAAATCTTGATTAAGAATATCTGAGCCTAACATCTTTGATTTTCTACTGAATTCCTATGCCAAATGTAATCTATTGCTGCATATTGGGAGAATACTTATCTTGATTCAATACCTCAATCCCTCTTTTTCCTCGTCTTGTTTGGTTTCTAGTCTCGTGATTTGGAAGTCTTGATATGTGTTAATTTGGGAGAAAATATTATGGTGATCATCTCATAACAATTAATACAATGTACCATTGTTGCAAGCTTCCATTTTTAAGTGACATTTATAACTTTAGCCTATTGTCGTTTGGTCGCACCAGGTTCTGCAAGATGTTTGGAAGGTTGCCTGTTCCATATCTTCTTCGCCGGCGAAAATTGTTATTCCTTCTGGGAATTCTTATCTAGTCAATCCTACTAACTTTGGTGGGCCTTGCCAATCAAATGTGACCTTGAGTGTAAGATCTTGCAAACACTCCCATCTCAACGTGTGCAATTTATAAGCTATTACTAGTTAGATGATCCCTCGTAGCAGAACCTACTGAATGCTTTGCAATGGCTGTAGATTTCTGGTATTGTCGTTGCACCACGAGAACCTAAGGTCTGGGATGCTTTTGATGCACTTAAATGGCTCTATTTCCATGATGTGAACGACCTCACAGTAGAGGGGGGTGGAGTGATCAATGGTATGGGTGAAAAATGGTGGGATCAATCATGCAAGAGAAACAAATCACATGTATGTATGCCTTTTTCTTTCAATATTTTCTAAGAAACTGCTTAGTCACACGTGTTCCTTTTCTTTACTTGACGAAGAAATGTTTATAAAACTCATTTGTGAATTTCTTTGGCAGCCTTGCACCAGTGCACCAAGGGTTAGTACTTCTTGCATTTTACCAAGCGTTTAGGAAAAATCCCCATCTCTCCTTTTTCTGTCACTTCATCATTCTAGAAGATGTCTTTTCCACTTGTTTAGTGGCCTTTCTGATTGATGTCAGTGAATACTAATGCAGGCTATCACTTTCCACAAATGCAACAACTTGAAAATCAGGGACGTTACATTGCTTAACAGCCAAAAGAATCACTTGGCGTTTACTAACTGTAGGCACGTTGCAGCTTCCCGCCTCAGAGTTATAGCACCATCTGATAGCCCCAACACTGATGGGGTTCACATAAGTGAATCAACACATGTCCAACTCAAGGATGCCGCTATCGCTACAGGTTACTTGCTCAAGATCTCTGAATCTCGCGGCTGCTACATTCTCCATTAATTTTCTCAAACTTTAAACATTTCTCAAAATTGTTTGCAGGAGACGACTGTGTATCCATAGTCAGCAATTCTTCAAGAATTAGTATAAAGAATGTCATCTGTGGACCTGGTCATGGTATTAGGTATTGGTTATAAGATTGAAAAAAGTTGTAACAATTGCTACATTGCTAATAATCATCATCATGCAGCATAGGAAGTTTGGGAAAATCGAATTCATCAGCTAAAGTGCATGATATTGTTGTAGATGGGGTGACTTTGTTTGATACTGAGAACGGGGTCAGGATCAAAACATGGCAGGTAATCTTTCTCCACCACTTCTTTTTGTGGCGTTTCCACTCACAGCACATTAAAATCTTGATATACGTCAAAGATTTATGATTTTGATAACCATATGTCTTATCTCTATATTATGAAATTCATAGGGAGGCAGCGGTTATGCACGGAAGATTATATTTCAGAACATAAAAATGCATAATGTTTCTCATCCCATTATAATAGATCAATATTACTGCGACTCTCCATCGCCTTGTGCAAACCAGGTATCATTTAAACTATTGTAGTATTACTCAAAATTAATTGAAATAGGTCGCAAATGCCACATTAGCATGTTTTTCTCTTCATTTATAAGGTTAACTTATACTACAATGGGAGTTGATGATTCTCATTTCAATTTCTCTATTTTCAAAACTTTAAACTACATCTTAATGGATTTATAACTGCAAATCATAATTAACGAAAGGAGTTGCTAAATTCAAAAGCTATCCTATTTTCACTCAAACACAAATAAGGCAGGTTTCTCTGTCTTCAGTTTACTTATACAAGAAAAAGAGTTATCTGCAAGCATACATATACTCTGTTCAAGATCAATTAGTTCTTGTTCATTATCGCGTCTTCTTGCAAAATATAGACTTCAGCAGTGAGCATCGACAGCATCTCCTTCCGGAACATCAAAGGCACATCAGCAACAGAGGAGGCTATCACATTGTCATGCAGTGAGAGTCATCCATGCAAGAGACTGTACTTGGAAGATATTGAACTCGTGTCGTTGTCTGGGACTGCAAAATCGTTCTGCTGGGAGTCATACGGGACAAGCTCGGGTCTGATAAGCCCTCCATCTTGCTTATCGTCTGAAGAGACTATCTTTCTAGACAACATCAACTCCGAGCCAACAAGACTGCAGAGTGATGACGATCCTGCTTCCATTGAAGCATAGAAGTCAGGGGCGGGCTGCATTTGAGCGGCTGCCTCGATGCTCTTCGAGCTCCGATTGTGATGGTATGGATTTGCAGATACAGTTTTTTTGGTTTTTGCCACCATGATTAGTTGAAATTTGCTGTGAATATGGCTTGTATTCATGTATTCTGTGAGCTCTTTCAATGCCTTGAGCATGCTAGGTTTTCAATTTTTATTTTTATTTTAAAGGTTTGAACAGATATTGTAAATTTGTTATGTTACTTAATTAATTGTGGAAAAGAAAGAATTTAGATGCCTAATATTCTACACTTTCCAGTAACATATCTGAAAGCTACTAAAATTCTAGAAACTCCCTATCCAAATTAGGTGTCCTAAAGAAACAAGTTCAAGAATGTAACGGAAGTTGTAAAAAGAAAAAAACAGAAAAAGAATTCCTACTTTTTGAAGGAAGAATGTTTCTTTACCAATGTAGGAATTGATTCCTTTTGTAATGTGCAATGACTAGGAAGCAAATTAGGATAGTCTCTCAATCTAATCGGATTAAGTTATAAATTCCATGCATCCCGAATGATTGATTGATTTCCCCTCGGTAATTTTTGAAATATATTTTAGACATATTAAGTGACACAGATGCAACTTACTAACAATTTAGATGTGTACACTTTGGATACATATAGAACCAAAAGAAAGACACTACATCGAGACATACTAAGAATAAATTGCGTTATAGCTAGAAATTACTAGAAAAAACGATTGCGTTACAGCTTTTGTGTAAGAAATTACTAGAAAAAACGTTTTAATAGTCAAAACTCATACTGAGTCACGAATTTAAAAAAACTAATATACAACCAATTATTAGATTTTCAGACGAAATTGCCCTTAAAATTTCGATCAAGTTCCTACCAACTACACTCTGTTTATCTATCATACTTTCCATTTTTCTCATATTTTATTTTTTTTCTCAGCATTGTCTCTCTCTACTCGCACAAACCTTAGCCACCGCCTCCTCCGTCCACCCGCCGCGACTGTTCTCCTCTTCCCTTCCCGCCTACCGCTGTCGTCCGCCTGCATCTCTCTCGCAAACAGCAGCAGCAAACTCTAGTCGCCTCTTTCTTTCGTATCTTTCTCAAACAACAGTAGCAAATCCCTTCTCTGCCTGCGTCTGCGAGGGCTGCCGCCCTCTACTCCTCCTTCCCCTTATGTGCGCCGCCATCATTCTGAACCGGAGAAGGACACAGAGAAGCCGCTTCAACCGCTTCATCTTCTCTATCATATTCTCCGTCCTCCTCATTCTCTGTCATCGCCTCTTCTCCGTCCTCTTATTCTTGCTGCCGTTTGTTGCCCTGGTTCCAAAACCTAGATGGTGTTTTGCCGCCCTCTGCCACCGCCTCGTCATATATCTGCTCCGGGAGGCCGTTGCGGTCCTTGCCCAGCTCATGGCCATTGTCACTTTCTGACACCACGGCGCCGTCATGCAGCGCTGCATTAAGCTACATTAAGCTCGAGGAGACGGAAGATGAGGGAGTAGGAGAGACGCAAAGGGAGTTTTTCGAAGTTGATGTCGGAGGCGGAAGATCTGCTACGCCGCCGCCGCCAGACCTACTAGGGTTTTCTTTTGATTTTTGATGTATAATTCATCTGAGAATTTTTTTATTTATTTATAGTTTGTTTTCGTTTTCGATTCTTGTTGTAATTTTTTTTTTAATTGTAGGAAGTTTTTGTATAGTTCAAATCAATGAAATTCTGTATTTGTTCAATTCGTTAATGAATTGGTGGATCTTTGTTGTTTCTTCAAATTTTGTTGATGTTTGGCTGACATCATGATTTTTGCATTTCTGTGTGGTTTTAGAGCTTAGTTGGTATGATGGTATAAATTTGGCAAATTAATAGCATACCAAACATTTTTTTGGAATAAAAGTTCTTGCAGAGTTTTTTTTGTATCTTTTGTTTAGTAAGCATGGTATGAATTGATTGAATTCATACCAGAATTATCAGACCTGTACGCGTCCAGCCTTTGCACTACGGAACTTTGGTAAGCCTAGTATGAATTGACCGAATTCATACCAGGTTTATTGTACATCCAGCCATAGTACTGCGCGGGCAGATTTGGTAAGCATGGTATGAATTGATCGAAATCATACCAGAATTACCATACCTGTGTGTGTTTGGTATCATGGAGTTGTTTAGTACCATATTTATAAAATAAATAAAAAATACACAGATACACACACACATAAAAATACTCTAAATGGCGCTACATAATGTATATAAATATAAAATAAAACAAATTATTCAATTAAAAGTTAATGTCAAATTTTGGTTACTTTTTTGACTTAACAAACAAAAGTTTTAGAATTACAATACAATTCTATATCAATTATTTAATTTTACCAAACAAAGGATTTGGAATTGAATTAGAATTCTATAATTCAAATTCAATTATATAGAATTACAATTCCAATTCAATTCCAAATCCATTCTACCAAACACACCCTCAAAGATTAGGATTGAATTTTCCATTCACCCAATCTAGTGACATTAGATAATATATTTCGTATTTCATCATTATATATTTATAACACAATTTAAATTTATACTTAAATAATAGAGAGTAACATTAACTCCAAAGAAGCTGTATTATTTTCTCATCAAAATACTTGGAAACTCGCATATAATTTTCTACCATTAATTGATAAAACACTCAAATAAAGAAATATAAAATAAAAAAGGTAGGTGATAATCATTCCGGAGAGTCGCGGCCAAAAAGTAGGTAAAACCACAAATAGGGTCGAGTACAATAATAACAAAATTAGACATAGTCTTTATTATTATTGTTTTTTTTTTCCCTATGAAATCAATGACATTTCTGGTAGTTGTGGGCCATGAACTAAAAGCAGATCATATTATATATATAATATTTCATCTGTTTCGGTAAAGATGTCGCACTTTATGATGTTATGAAATTTTAGGAGTTTTTATTTAGAATGTTTAAATAGAGAAATAAAAAGTTGTTGGATATATTAACGATGAGAGAGAAACTAATATTGTGAGAGGAAAAGTTGTTGGATGTATCAATGATAGAGAGAGAAAAAGTTGTTTACGATATAACTTTTTTCCAAATATGAAAGTGTGATATTTTTGATGGAACAAATCAAAAAAGAAAATGAGACATTTTTAGTGGGCTGGAGAGAATAGTAAGTAAAATATATTTATTTTAACAAATTTTATTTGGTTGCTTAATTTTTTTAATAATATATTATAATTAAGGCATCACACTGTTCGCAGTCATAACCACTACATTATCATACAGAATGGAAAATTCACCACCACATGAAGTGGAAAAAGATGGTTATTTTATACAATTGCTTAGATTTGAAAATATGTTTTGATAGATTATGAATATTGTAAATTTAATCGTATTTTTTAGTTAAGGTAATCGTTACTAGTTAACGAAAACGCGAATTTGTTTTTCATGTGTAATAGCTTGTAAATTATACTTGAAAAATCGAGTGCGACATTACATTTAAAAAAAAAGAAAAAAAAAAGAAAAAGGAGAAATCCTCATTCCCCTTGTGTCTGTGACAGACAGAAACAAAAAACAGAAGAAAGAGAAAAAATGACTTGTGAAGAAAAGCAGCTGTAGTTGGTCGCTGGTGTTATTGCTGCTTCATCTATCCATCTTTTTCATCTTCACCATTTTCATCTTTACTTGAAAGAAAAAAGAGAAGCTGGAGTTGGGCTAATGGGTTGTTCATCCATCTCCATTGTGTAGATCAGCGTGGGCTGAGTTCGATCCGTGTCGACTCAGTGCTGAATCGCCGTTGTGATGTTGACTCGCCAGTAGAATAGGGGCGGCGACACACTGAAATGTCGGCTCAGCTTGCCGCATTTGAGCGCCCGCGTAATGTGAATTCGAACACGGTATTTTTTTTGCCTTTGGCGTTAGTTTTTGCAATCTAAGGAAGTTTATTGCGTGCGCTGAACGGAAAGGCAAAGTTGGATGTTCCTTTTCTATCAAGTAATTGTCACAGTGGAGTTTAAATTGACTGAAGGAAACTGAATTTTAGTATATAATCTCTTTGATCTTCGAAATTTGGTTTGCGAGTTGCTGAGATCAATTTGATTGCTAAATTTTTGGATTTGGAGTCTTCTTGATGTTTATCAATGTCTTTTTTGGATGAATTGCAGATATTCAAGAGCGGGCATCTGCTCATCTCTTCCAAAGGTTAGAATTTCATACACGACAATTTTTTTGGAAAGAGTTATTCCCTATTTTTTCGTGCTTTTCCGGGATGTAGGATACTGGTGAGGAAAAGGTAATAGAAGTGGCGGGAAGCTAAATTTCATGACATTTTCATCATTGTTGAAAATGTCATTTAATGTTTGAATACAATGTAGTATCAAGATAAACAATGAATCGAATAAGCACAAACCTATGCCTACTTCAGGTGATTATATCTGAATACATTATTTTTTGTACTTCCCTTCGACCCGTAAAGAAAATGGTCCATCCATAGTATCGCTCATAACCAATATAAAAAAGATAGCCTTGCTAAAATCCAATGCATTACATAATTAATTCTGATACGATACAGTTTATGTGCATTATAAGTGCAGTATTGCGATAGGTTTCTTATTTTTATGCATGTAATTCTCTTGTCTGTGTAATTTTCGGTGTGATATATCAGCTTGTTCTGCTGACTTCAGAACTAACTTAGGTTTTACAATGCGGGCAACTAGCTTAGTTACATTTATGAGGTGGTAAAGAGAAGGTGCATGCTACATGAGAGAAGTCATATGTGTAATCTGGGTTCTCTATCTTATCTGGGACGATGAGCAAGAGGGTTGACATAAATTATTTGTACAGCTCTGGTATCTACGCAAAATAACTTTATAACATGGAATCTCTCAAAGAAACAAAACTATATAACATGGAAAATATTCAGTCCACTTTTTATAGTGGAACTCAAACATGGTTTATCAAAATGTAGGAAAATTGTATGTGTAAAATTTTCTCAAAGTTTGGTTGCAATTCCTTAATGTACCTGTAAAGTGTTACCCTCTTGTTTAGGTTTCTATATGTTCTTACTTTTTCTAAATTAACCCAAAATACTTTTCAAAATTAATCCCACTTTCAAAGTGTCCATGATGACGTGTTTAATGTTTTCCATTGTTATTTGGGATTACATGCATTTAACTCATGAATTTATGATGACACTTCTTATTATCAAATCTATTTTCAGAAATGCAAATTTCTTGAAAACTATTATGAACTCCAATAATAAAATTTTACAATGTTAAATCTGTTCATCAAAACATAATCTCAACTTTCCTAATATATGTAGAAGTCCATGTTGGATTTTTCTCTTTTGTAAAAAGGTACATATAGATATGCATGCTTTTCTGGCACATAAGTTGTCTTTGTTATGGTCGGTGAAGGGTTAAGTGATATAAGTTCGTCAAGTTGTAGATATTCATATTTGGTTTGTGCTTGTGATTCGACTTTTAAATTTGATAAGCCAGTTTCATCCCACAACAGCTTACAGATATGGCATCTTAATCTAAAGCTTTGTGAGCCCTGTAATCAAAAACTTGTTTTATGGACCTTTATTTGATGGCTGGTAGGTTGGTTTTGGTTGAAAAGAGATAATCATAACTAAAATGGATATATATTTGATAGTAGCCAATAAGCTACTTCTGTTACTTGTGGACAATCTTCCCCTTTCCTTAGAAGGACATAATTTGTTTGAGAATCTGCATGTCATAGATGCTAGACCTTTATTCAAGGCCTATGCAGCTTATAGTGGTAAACATAGCTGCAGCTTTGAAATTCGTTCAGTAGCAAATCCACATTAATTAGATCGTGCATTGCACACACTTGGTGGATGGGAGGGAGGGATATATGTCAGATCTGATATGTGTGCTATATGATAACTTGTTACAGTAACAAATGGATCAGCCTTAGATTTTACCATTCTTTTCGACTAATACATAATAATTATCTGTTTTATTGTTTATGCCTTTCTTCCCTCTGCCACTTAAAACTTCTTGCAGGGTTAGGGTGGAAGTCTTGGAAGAAGCGATGGTTTATCCTTACCCGCGCCTCTTTGGTTTTCTTTAAGAACGACCCTGTTAGTTCTATTCAGATTCCTATTTTCCTCATTCATCATGTTATCGGAATTGAGAAGCAGTCTCAAATAATGCTTTGCTTGGATCTGAGTTTTGATGAATTTTGACCTATCAATATCATGAACTTTAACTTTCCATGTAGAGTGCACTTCCACAGCGTGGTGGTGAAGTAAATCTAACATTGGGTGGCATTGATTTGAATAATTCAGGGAGGTAGTGATTTAATGTTCTCTCTTTTTCTGTTGCTGTTTCTTGTTTCCCCCGCCATGTTAATAATCTCCGATGTGTAGTGTTGTAGTTAGAGAGGACAAGAAATTGCTGACTGTTTTGTTCCCTGATGGACGTGATGGTCGAGCATTTACTCTTAAGGTGCATAAAAGATCATAGATTTGTTCTTTATCTTCTCGCTAGTTGAACCTTTTGTCCAATAAGTTGACGGGTTCCTCCCTGTGGAGTTGAAAATGATCAGTATGTTGCTCCTTAGATAATCTGCTGGTCTCTTTTTTTACTATTTAAATATTTCAGGCAGAGACTTCTGAGGACTTGTACGAGTGGAAGACAGCCCTCGAGCATGCTCTTGCACAGGCACCAAGTGCTGCTCTTGTGATGGGACATAATGGGATATTTAGAAGTGATACAAATGATGCTACTGAAGGCTCGTTTCATCAATGTCGGTACCTACTATACCTTCTTCTTTGTTCTTCAACTACCACTGTCTTTGAGCTATATTGGAGGTCCATTGACCCCCTTTATAGTATGATAGTGATATTTATAGTCCTATTATGGATGGACATCCTAAAGGATCATATACAATCCAGGGAGAGAAAGAAGGCCAGTCAAATCTTTGGTTGTTGGACGCCCAATTTTGCTTGCGCTGGAGGATATAGATGGAGGACCATCCTTCTTGGAAAAAGCACTTAGGTTTCTTGAGAAGTATGGTAAGACTTTATTTTGTCTTCTTAAAATGTGTGGGCTGATTTATAAAACAATTCACTTAAGGTGCAAATTTTTATCTTTATATATCTTGAGAGTTTTCTGATATGATGTAAGATACATTGAATAGGAATTAAAGTAGAAGGAATTCTGCGGCAGTCTGCAGACGTTGAAGAAGTGGAGCGAAGAGTTCAAGAATATGAACAAGGTTTTTTCGTCATTCATGTTTTATGTGATTGAGGACACTTGTTTCTTTACTTTGCTCTTACGAGTGCAATGAAACATTTGGTTTGTTTGATCATAATGCAGATAGAAATTAATTAGTTCGGACAGTTGTTCTATCCTCACATTGCTTTGTTTGATGATAATGCAGATAGAGGTTATATAGTTTGAATAGTTTTCTATCCTCACAGGCCAGTTTCTGAATTATGTATTTTAAGCTGTTTTTGCAAAAATAAAAGCATTTTTGGCTTTTATTTCATAAACGCTTGGACAACCTGAATATGATGTCTAGTTAATATTCGTAAAGAGGACTCCACAGTGTAACATATTTTCAATTTATGAATTGGTTGACATGTTATTGCCCTACCTCTAGATGTATAACGGCTTGTGCAGCTTCTGCAAAGTCAGTTGCCCTTTATTTGTCAGTCTGGTAGGAACACATAAAATCTTATTTTACCTGCTTTTTCATGCTTGCATAGTTCTCAACTCGAGTAAAAACTCTTTTAATTAATATGACATGTATATCAACTGGAAGGCTTCTTGGTTGTAGGCAAGAATGAATTTGGTCATGATGAGGATGCTCACGTCATTGGCGACTGCGTTAAGGTTGGGTTGCCTATTTGGTAACTAATTCTCGATTTGTACTTTTTGTAATGACAAATTCTGAAGTTTGGTCTCCTTCAGCATGTTCTTAGGGGGCTACCTTCATCTCCTGTTCCTGCATCCTGTTGCACTGCTTTGTTGGAAGCCTATAGTAAGTTTTTCTCTGTTATGGAAATGTTTGCGCCAAATCCCCAATCTGATGTGCTTATCATGCCAAAATCTTCTTTGGTTTGTTGGCGTTTTCAATAACTTGATTTCCTTATGGCTGTCTTCAGAAGTTGACCTCAAGGAGTCACGGGTGAATGCTATGCAAACTGCTATACAAGAAACATTTCCTGAACCCAATAGGCGCCTCTTACAGAGGTATGCATCTCACTACATATACTCAAACAAGCAATGTGTGTATTGTTAGACATTTTTAATTGAACTTGTTCATTTTCGCTTCACAGTGCAGTTTGACACCAAAACTAAACCAAGATAAACTACAAAATACGGTGTGGTGATTTTATGAAACCAAACCGAAATGTATTAGTACCAAAACCAAACCAAATCAAACCATAATACGCTTTGGTGGGGTTTGTTTTGCAGTTTAATTTTTTTGTCTTACTTAATACTAATAAACAATCAAATATCTATTAACGTTCTTTTCATCACATGTTTTAAACTTCAAAGTCCATGAGTGTGAATTCTGATATTTATAAAGTAGCAAAACAAAAAATATATAATATATAAGATACATTAAGTTTTATTTTTAAACATTCTTTTATCAAATGTTTTAAACTCTAAATTTATATGTTCGAAATAATAATAATAATAATAATAATAATAATAATAATAATAATTAAAAAAATCAACAACGACAAATTAATAATAGCTATGATTATATTAAAGGTTTATGGTTTGGTTCTGTTAACATTTTTTGAAAAGCCAAACATAAACCGCAAACCATAATTTATTAAAAATATTAACCAAACCGTATTTCTAAAGCCGTAAACCAAACCAACACAAATATGGTTTGGTTTATGGTTTAAATGGTAAGGTGAATACCCCTAGAAAAAACTTTTTATTGTTGAAGTTTCCTCACTTTCCTTTGGTAGACTGTCTTCAACTCCCATACTGGAAGACAAGCCCAAAAGACAAAGTAATCACATGACTGTATAACAAACTATTAGTCTTGGATAATGAGAAATTCTTTCTGGAAAAGCTTCATCCTTTCTCCAGACATAATACTTCATTCCATCAGCTGATGTGCTATTTATACATTTTGGTACTGAATGTAAAAATGAAAGGGAAGAGAGAGAGACTTTGAAATATGAATAAACCAGCTAAACGAAACATAGCTCAACTGGGTCTTTCTCTCATATTGCTTTCACTACTACAACAGATTGGTAAGATTTCCTCATTGTCTGCCTCTTACACGCTGGAAAGCTGTATGAATGTATTTGTCTTAGAGAGAGAAATCATTATTTTGATGTTGTATATGTGAAGCAGAACCGGCATTTATGATGGAGTATCCTGCTCTTGCGAGCTTTGAGTAGATGTTTTTCTTCTTTTTGATTGTTGTTCTCTGTTTGCAGAGTTCTCAAGATGATGCATACAATTTCCTCAAATGCTTCTGAGAATCGGATGACTCCATCTGCAGTGGCTGCTTGTATGGCTCCGTTGCTCTTGCGACCACTTTTAGCTGGTGAATGCGAACTAGAGGATGATTATGATACTAATGGAGATAACTCTGCGCAGCTTCTTGCTGCCGCCAATGCAGCTAATAATGCCCAAGCAATTATTACTACGCTGCTGGAGGAATATGAGAATGTTTTTGATGTATGTTCTAAGTCTTTGCTATTTTCCACACTGGCTGACTTCTTGGCTGAAGTTTTATCTCCATTTTAGGCCATGCATTTCTAATTTCTAATATGGAAAAATGTCACTTTTCTCTTCATCCCCCTTCTGTCATTAAAACTTGTATTTTCTATTTTTCTTCTGAATCTGGCAATATCAAACTTAAGAGAAATCCAGTTAAATGCTGATATCTTTAACTCATCTAGTCATCTGTTCTTGATTGGTTTGTAAAGTCATCTCATGGGAATGCTGAACCTGGTATTAAGAAAATGTTCTGGCTTGTTTTACGTCAGCTGAATGATGGTTACATAATCATGTTCAGTAATTCAGCTAAAATTACAATATAGGGAATTTCTCTGTGGCTTTTCTGCCAGAATACACTCTTCTACTTTTTATGGTTTGTAATATCGATGCAAGTCCTTATCATGATTATAGCTTTCAATAGTATATGAAACATAATTGAATAAAATAGATTCTAGAGGGGTTTATATCCCATACAAGGATTTATTTCTCATATGTTATCATTTGCTTGGTCAATATGCTATATGCTAGATAGTTCATTTTTCTTTGCTGCTCGCTTGAAATTCACTATGATGCCCTTTCAGGATGATAGTCTGAACAGATGTTCTATGTCTGCGGAATCTCAAACCGGTAGTAGTGGAAGTGAAGATTCAAGCGATGATGAACATCCAGACATAAAAGTCAATGGTTATCATGATGCTGAAAATGAAGTTGATCCTGAAACTGATTATGATCGTGAACGTAGACAAACTGGGAAGTTAAGTGAAACCAGTGGCTCTGCCAGTGATCTGTATGACTATAAGGTTCTCTCCTCCTCCCTCCCTCTCCCACTGTGACTATTCCTCCATTCCAGCATGCTATCATATCCTAGTCATTCCTAGACTTCAAAGCACTGCCATTTTTAGTATCTATATGGTTATTGATCTATTTTCCAGTACTGATTGAAGAATGCTTTATCTGTTTTATGGTGGTAACTTTTCTGGGATATGGAGTCTTGCTTAAATTTTGTCCCACCTTGCGGCTAAGCCTGTGTTTCAGAAAGAAAAAAACAAAAAAAAAAAAGAATACCAAAAGACATAATAACCATTAATGAAGCTGCTGCTCACTGTTACTTCAATCAGTATGATTGTTGGCAAAACAACAAAAGTTTGCAAGTACTTCAAATTGATGCAAAAAGATGTATTCAAATGGCAGAATGTGGAGATTTGTAAAAGATAGCTAGTCTCAGGGGGTGCATTAGTAGAAAGTGATAACAGTAGTTATACAAAAGGATTTGTTCAATGAGATAAAGTAAGAAATAACTAATGGAGAGGGTGAGGAGATGCTAAAGCCTAAAGTTAATAATTAAATTGCACACTCCATGAGATTGTAATTTGTGTTCATTTGTTTAAAAGAGCATAGATTTTAAAATTTGTTCAATTACAAATTTAAGCCCTTCCAAAGAGTTTGCCCGAATAACGTTTTTTCAGAACCTTGTCCGAATGACTTTAGCAACCCTGCTAATCTCTTCATTTTTCTTTCATTTCATAGGACAAGTTGAGAATATTAAAATAAAACCTAGGGGCTGGAATTATACACCGAGTGAATACATCCTAGATCTTACTAGTCATGGCATTAAATCTGTTACTTACATGAATATATATGGAGTTATTTTAATATTGAAATCTGATCTCATCTTTCTCCACTGTTACATTATGTAAGTTGTTTTACTTAAACGAATGAAAAACAATGAACGTTACTTGCAATGACAAAAATGTTGCTTCTAGTTTGTTTCCCAATAAACTGTAGTTTTATATACTTCATTATTTATTTTTGTTTCACATGGTTGCTGACTTGAGATATATAATTGGTGCCTTTTTTTTAAGAACTGCTTGCTAAATGTGCTTTTATTGCATTTGTTATGATCAGGCCATCAGCAATAATGATTCAGATGATGGATCTCCCTTGCACCATTGTGCTTTAGCAACAGTAAATGCAAAATTGGACTCTAGACCTCTAGCTGCAACTGGTCTTTCAGTTAATGAGCAACTTGACCAACAGGGGACGGTATGTGAGAATGCGGTTGATGCCTCTTCTGATAAACACGGTAATGAATCACAACGATCTATGGGAGATATTTTGTCTTCAGTGGATCAAGAGCTACATCAATCTACTCCTGGACATGACATGCTAGTTGATAAGCCAATGCCCAAACATTCCAGTCTCAGTGCCAAGAAATCAGTGTTCTGGGGAAGGAATAATGTAAGTTATCCTTTTATTGTGTAAGGGAACCTTTGGGACTAAAATCTCTAGGGTGGATGGAGGTTAATTCATTAGGGACACACCAATGCTCTGAAAAGTTGCAAACTAAGTTCAAATTTGATGTTTGGTGTGTTTATGGATTAATGAAACTTCCATGTGTACATGTTTTGATTTGGCTCTTCTATTTAACTTTGCATAAACAGTATCAGGACCATTCAAATATAACAGAGAGATGTATTCTAATTCTTTCAATCTCTCGCACTTGTCTGCTCAACCAATCCACGACTTCACTTTTGGAGTTTATTATTTTTGTTATGGCTAGATGCATGAGACACTGACAGTTACATGTTGGTCGTAGTTTCCCGGCATGCATTGTTGGTGAAACATTTATTGCCTATTACAATGATTTGGAGATGTTGGCATGCTCTTCACCCTTTTAATATCTTGTTCTGTTACTCTAATCATGTGCTGTAATTCAAATTAACAGATTAAGTTTTTCATCCTGCGGCGAAGAAAAGATCACATTCTGCCATTTTCTATGAATAATTTGTCAGGTTGACAAGACCCAAAATTTTAGTGAATTGTTATTAAAACATAAATACTCTTTTGGTTCCATTTCTTATATTTCTTAGGTTGCTTAAGTTCATCAGTGTTGTCTACAAAACAAAGATATTTTGGACCAGATTATCTGTTAAATTGATGACATATAAATACAGATTATTATCATTGTAAGCATGACTACTTGTAAATGCTTTTCCCATCTATATCAAAAACTAAATCATTTTTACTACTCATTTGCATAAGTTGAGTTTCCATTGATCGATTGTAGTCGGGCCTTCCCATTTTTTTCTGTTTTTTCAGGCCAGAAATACTCCTTCAACAGAGTCAATTAGTTCTTCTGGCGAAGAAGAGTAAGATAATCTCTCTATTTTGCTTGGTTTGTAATTTCAAACTGATTGTTCTTGGTGACTTTTCGGTTCTTGGATTTGAGTGGATTTTCAACAACTTGATGTTTCAAATACTTCTGATCCTCTTCATTGTTTTTATTGGTTCCCTCTTAATGGTCTTTTATTTTTGCATTGTTTTTAAGAAACAAGTTGATGGGTAGGCTGTTTGCAGGTAGAGTGGTAGAATTAGTTTACCACTTTTAATATTTGGCATAAATTTTACAATGGGAAAAGGAAGATGTATGGTGATTCAGTTATGCTGGCTAAAATCTGATGACTGATATGCATATACAGGTTGTAGCATGTGAAGGAAAAGAGATGCTCCTTTGCATATTTTGACTTTAAAAGACCAAAATCGTCGTTTATTTTCTATAATAGGGATATTGACTTTCTTCTCTTACAAACATCGCTTTGAAGATGCATGTATTAAATCTAATGCTCTCTATGTTTCTGTCTACAAATGAAGAGTTCATTATCCCCCTTTCTTTTGCAAAATTGAAGGAGAATTCCATTAAAAATTGTGTCGCTGATGCTTGCCAAACTTCATTTCTTTTTTATTTGTTTCTATTAGTCTTTATTGTCATGTTTAAGCTCACTTTCTTTGTTTTATAGGCTTGCCATCCAGAGATTGGAGACTGCAAAGGATGATTTGCGTCAGAGGATAGCAAAAGAGGTCATTATTATTAGTTTTAGCTGTGCCTTATAATGACTCTAGATAGTTTGGTATTAGGGTCTAATTTTCATCTATGTTAGGCAAGAGGAAATGCAATTTTACAAGCTAGCTTGGAGAGAAGAAAGCAAGCTTTGCATGAGCGTCGGTTGGCACTTGAACAAGATGTGAGTTTTTTTTTAATCCGTTTTTACTGTTTGATTTATATGATCCATAGAATTGCCAGCATTTTGAATGAGCTTGTTCAAAATTACCGTGAAGATATTTCTTCTTCTCATTAAATGTCTGCGATAATACATAGTCATTTGGTCTTATTTTAAAAGACTGTAGGATTGTAGAGGTGTTATCCTTTTCCATTCCCAAATCTATAATGTAGTGACTTGGACGTCTTTGGCTAAAATGGTTTTTGGTGCACTATGAACTACAATGAAAATACATGATTCTTGCGGTAGTATATAATTGTCTTTGGCATCTTAAATTTTCTTGTAGAATATATGCGTAATTCCTATTTACCACTTTATCTTGTACTTATATTTCTGGCATCAAGTACGATCTATTTCCTATTCCTGCTGCAGACTGGTGTCGCATGTTATGTTGACTTTGCCTCGTCTCTCTGCTAGGTAGCAAGGCTGCAAGAACAGTTGCAAGCTGAGAGAGATTTACGAGCAGCTCTTGAAGTTGGCTTAAGCATGTCTTCTGGGCAGTTCTCTGGCACCCGTGGCATGGATTCAAAGGTCTGTGTCTATTCCTTTTGTGTCTCTAAGCTTATAGAAAGTCTAGTCCAGATGCTAAAAAGGTTGTTCCCTGTGAAGACAAGGGCTGAGCTTGAGGAAATAGCTCTCGCTGAGGCAGATGTAGCCAGATTGAAGCAGAAAGTTGCTGAGCTTCACCATCAGCTAAACCAGCAGCGTCAGCATCACTATGGCTCTCTTCCAGATGTAAATGATTCTTATCAACAAGCTCCAACTCAAAGTTTGCTGCAGTGAGTCAAAATCCTATTGTGGCATTGATGATATGTTCACATTAGATAAACAAATTAAAGAATGCCTGATATTTGACTGTTTTCTGCTAATCTAGTGGGGAGGAATAATTTGCTTGAAGTCTTTTACTTTCAAATAAAATCCCAACATGCATAATTGGTACTTGATGCAGAAAGCATTTCCAACAAGATTTTGACACAACGCTTGCTGTTTGTAACCATGAAAGGAAGCAAAGGACCGAGGTGACTCCTTTTCCTTAATAGCTTGCAGTGCTCTTTTTTTATTCTCTGTTACTTTTAAGTTTCTATCTCCCATTATGTACTTCCACCTTTTGGTTCCTGCATTTTCCTTTCTGTCTTGACTTCTTTGCCAGTGTTTTCTCTCTTTTAATATGTATTCTTTTTGGCCAGCCATGCCTTTAGAAAAATCACCATTCGAGTTTAGTGGCACAAAAACTGTTCACTAGTCATTATACATCTTGATAGATGCATGTTTTGCTAAAAATTATGCACTCCATGTATAACTTTTCAAGCCTCCTGCCTTGATGGTCTGCCATGTTCAATTAAAAGTTTCATAAAATGGCTACCATTCGATTTCAATTTTCCTTTCTTTTACTAGAACCAATATATCACTTTTGTGACGTGAATCCCAAAAGTATTAGTTAGTCATAATTACATCTTATTAAACTTCTCGTGCTACTTCAATTTGGAATGGTCTGCAGGAATTGACAGACCTGAGAAATATCAGAGGACCATTGTCAACATCAGGTGTCAGCTATAAGCAGGCTTCTTGGAAGCAATTTTTGGAACCAACAAACCTGAGCTGTTCTAAAAATGGTGAAGAAGCATCCACAAGCTTATCCACTGAAAATCTCCGTGATGTTGATTCTGCACCTCTGCCGTCTACTTCTAAGGTGGCTGAGGTAGGAATAAATCTATTCTGAAGTTACCTTTTTCTTTTGACCATCTGTAAAGCAAAAAAGTAAGATTTTACGAAACTTTTTTTTTTTTGGGGGGGGGGGGGGGTCCTTTTCTGCATCAATCAGAGAGAATGCGGAGTTTGTTATTCAGTTCTCTTCATACAATGGAACAAGGTTTACGAAGATAAGATAAATTGCTCATTTTTTGAAACTTAAGGTTCTGAGTAATTCACAGAGGTTTAGGGTTCGATTTTGCTGTCAAAGTGGTGAGCGATGTTTGGATCCATATGTACAGGTGGTGGAAAATCCCCGAAATCCAGCAGCAGCATCGTCAACATTGGTGGAATTGACAACGCGGTTGGACTTCTTCAAGGAGAGGAGATCCCAGCTGATGGAACAACTCCACAAGCTGGATTTGAACTATGGATCGATGCCTCATGATTTTGCTTATAAACTTTCTTCTCCTCCTTGGAACTAATTCAAATGGTAAAATCCCCCTTTGTACATTCTCTTCCTCTGCTCTTACACTTCAAACTACTCTTGTCTGTATCAAAAGTAGATTCAAGTATTTGTTGTTGGTGTGAGTTTTATAGATTTTATTGGATACTGCCAGTAATGCAGCAGTAGCACCACTGTAAATGTGTGACTTGACGTGCATATTCTATATATATTGGCACTTGCAAGTCTTGAAAATTTTGACAGTTTATTCTGTTCTGGGAAGCTTGTTTTATTCATTTATTTAAGTTATATTTGGGTTGGAGCACAACATATTAATCTTGATATATCAATCAGTATCAACTTATTTACCATTTCTATCAGACGATCTATCACATTTTCCATTCACAATCCATATTTTTGTCGTACTAACACTATTCTTTCTTATCTCACAATATACTTTATTAAAATTCATGTCGCATCTTAGTAGGCCTATTTTTATGTATCCATAAATAATAAATGTGTGAGTATTTTTTAACATTTTAATATAAATATATATTTGTAATTACCTATCAAAAAAATTGGCCGTGATAAAAATGATTTAATATGTAATTTTTGGTAAATTGTTATTTACTGACATGGTTTCAAAATCAAATGATGTGATGCTTCTAGTTGTCTATTTTTGTTTCAATAAATAAAAGTTATATATATTATATAATTCATATTAAACATTATATAATACAAATCTGTATATGTAAATCCAATTTTAATGTGTAAAACTTAATTCATATAATTATTTATTAAAAGTAAAATTGATTGAATAATAAATTTCAATTAAAAATTATGATTTAAATGATAAATTTTTTTTAATAAATAAAATAATAGAAGTTGCATAAAAATGGAACATAAGAATTAATTTGGTGTAAACAGAACACCGTCCTATAACTTATCCAAGCCTAGTCGGTGGGCCCTTCCTTTTGTGGTCGAATCATTTCCATTTTCCGCAATTCTCTCTCTCTCTCTCTCTCTCTTCTCTTATAGGCGGTTCTGGTTATTGAGAGGAAGCTCCGCAACAGCAGCTGGTGATCGACGAAGCCTCTCGAGCCATGAGACGGTCCAGGTCCGAGCTTTTCTGCTTTGGCTCTTTTCGTGAAGCTAATTTTGTTGATTAGCGACGCATAAATCCTGCTGTTTGTTTCGTTTCATGCTAATAATTGAATTTTTGGTTGGGAAATGATGCTGTCTAGTATCTTTGCTTTCGAATTTCTATAGGAGATTTTTTAATTAATTTTTGATGGAGTAACGTGTTTGTTTTGTGTGTCTATAGTTTTAAGGTGGGAAGGGAAATTTCTTCCACCAGACAACAACTAGTATTGTGGCACCGAATGCCAACAAGAGTAGTAGTTTTCTATAGATATAGTGGTCAAATTGCAGAATCTCACAACTCAGAAGGAGAGAAATTCTCCGATGGGGGTAGTGTTGCAATGAACAGCAATGGTGCGATGCACTTTATAATTAAACACCTTCAGATAAAGAAGATTTGGAATTTTGGAAACATCAACTTATTATGTGATATAGAAGCTGTTTGAAGTTTTTAAGTTAGAAGCCATCTTACCAGAACATGAGGTCGAAAATCGATTTACATTAATTAGCATGACTTTTCAATGTGCATCGAAATAAATATAGACTAATTGGATTGTGGTTGGAGATAGATTTGGTACTTCTGTTTGCTTGAGGGTTGTGGTCGAAGCTGGAGATCGAGGTGGATAGTGAAAAAAGTTGGGTGCCGTAGTGAGTATTCTGATTCAGTAAGGTGTGTGTTCAGACATGTGGTATGAAGATATTCATCGATAAGATATGAAAAATGTGGTATTTTGGATCAGTCCTGCTTGATGGCTAGCTGTCCTGGTCGCTGATCAAGGCCATCTCTGTTCTGCATAGAAAATAAATTATTTCAAATGTTGTATGGCATACAGCATTTTGATCTCTCCTCAGGCTTGTGACTTTCATTTATTGCTAATGCTGATGGGTGTGGGTTTAAAACTTTGATTACTTTTCTTTTTTCGTATAAACATGGTAACAAACCTGTCTTGGTGCAGAACTGGAGGACACGTGCTTCTGCCTAAAAATTATATACAACATATTTGGTTCCTTTTATCTAAAGCTGAACAGTACCATACTACTGCAATAGTATATGGAGCACATGCTTCTGCTTAAAATTTACTAAAAGCATGATTTATCTTCACCCACATAGGTCTGTAGCAGCTAAGTTTTGTTTGGGAGGGTCCTGCAGAGAATGCTGGAAGAATCTGGATATTACTTTTACATGAGCTAGTGTTTTAACATTGTTTTAACCTATGAAAACAGGACGTGTAGTATCTTATTTCTTCAAGGAGAAGAATTGTGAATTCTGATAACTTAGTTGATTCATGTAAAAAACCTGTTCCTGGTCTCATTAATATAACTTTATAAAACTGAATGTGTTGCATCTATCATTTCTTCAAGTATGGAAACAAATAAGTCTTGTTGTTGTTGCTGTTGTTGTTGAGGAAGTCTTGTGAATTTTAGCTTGATTAATTTATGTTAAAAAATTGTTCCTGGTGCCATGAATACAAGCTTATCTTTACTTCTCCTTATTTTGATACTCTAATTATTCCAAGTATTTGGCTATTACTACTTCTGATTCATGGTTGTAGCTTAATTTTTCCTCTAGTAGATCTAAAGGTATAAAATTCCACAAAACAGAAATAGTTTTATGGAGAAACATGCTTCTGTGGAAATTCTAATAGCATGATCTCTTATATCTTCCTTGCAGATGAATTTTGAATTTCAGAGGTATATACCTTGGTTTGGATCCCATCCAAACAAGGATATATCATCACCTATCATGTGTACCGGTACCCTGTTGGATGCACCTAATAATAAGGGTAACGAGTCCAGATTCTGGAAATGGTCCCTTTTCACATTTATTCCTTGGGCTATGAGAGCCACAGATAAGATTCAGCTGCCAACAACCGTGAATAAGGGGCTAAAAAAGCGTGGACAGCCTCGTCCAAGCATTGAATCCTTTTCCGAGTATTCTAGCATAAGGTTTAGGCCGTATGTTTCAAGGGTTCCATGGCATACAGGTCCAAGAGGTTTTCTTTCTCAATTGTTTCCACGATATGGGAATTACTGTGGACCCAACTGGTCGAGTGGTAAAGATAGTGGATCTCCTATCTGGGACAAGCGGCCAATTGATTGGTTGGACTTCTGCTGCTACTGCCACGACATAGGGTACGACAGTCATGATCAGGCCGAGCTTCTCAAGGCAGACCTGGCATTCTTGGAGTGCTTGGAGAGACCGAATATGAGCACGAAAGGAGATCCTCGTGTGGCATATCTGTACAAGTTTATGTGCATTTCAGGTAATAATAGTAATTATAATATATATGGATGGATGGATGGATGGATGGATGAAATTGCACGAGTAAATGATGAAAAATTGATTGGTTGTGCAGGGCTTAGGAATGTATTAATACCTTACAGACAGCAGCTTGTGAAGTTGCAAACTGGGAAGCAATTCCTTCCTCCAATGTGGCTCAGCAAAAATATGAAATGGAAAGGCTGGAAGATTGCTGACACCTAAGGATTCTGCTCTTCCTCTGTGTGACCCAAAATTAATGGCTTGGTGTAGTGTGTACATGCTCGATAGAAATTCCCTCTTTTAGAGTCCCACTGTGTGTAAATAATGTATAATGTGTGTTATCCAATGTCCTTTATTATTAT
The DNA here is from genome assembly GCA_034509125.1 of Monilaria moniliformis. Classification (NCBI taxonomy): domain Eukaryota; kingdom Viridiplantae; phylum Streptophyta; class Magnoliopsida; order Caryophyllales; family Aizoaceae; genus Monilaria; species Monilaria moniliformis. Next base: position 25,133 of record JAYDZE010537127.1, read on the forward strand.
TAGTATTAGAAATAGCATGATAGTTACTAATTTTACAAATTTTCCATGACTTCTCTGAAACATTGTAATCATAACCACATCTTTTAAAATATTCGCAAATATTCCTGCATGGACAAAAGCCTCTCTCAATTGTTATTAAGAAAAATCTTAATTATCATAAACAAATGCAATATATATTTTTTATAATAAAAGTCTTAATCGTTATTTCCTCTGTCCCAATTTAGATGATCCATTTGGGTTTCGGTACGGTATTTTAGGAGCTTATAATTAGGAAGTTTAAATGGAGAGAGAAGGAGTTGGTGGATAAATTAATAAGGAGAGAGAAATGAGAAGGAGAGAGAAAATTATTAAATAAATTAATAAAGAGAGATAAAAAAAATTTATTAATTAATGCAATAAAATAAAATTAAATGTTCCTTATTATTTCCTAATTTTTTGCCATATTAGGAAATAGGTCATCTGAATTGGGATAAACCAAAAAGGAAAGTGGGTCATTTGAATTAGGATGAGGGGAGTATTAATAAAAGTATACTAAAGAAAAATCTCAGTATTGGAATTATTTACATCATGTACCTAGATGCAAAAGTGTCCACATTTTTAATAACATGCTATTATAGTGTCAAAAACCATTAAATCATGTTTCATTAGTAAAATATTGTTTTAATTGTACATATATTGGAAAAGATTTGAAGAATGATTGAGGATGATCTATTGGCAATATATATATATATATATATGGTAATATAATTGTAATATTTTTTTAGATTTACACACACCTGAGATAACTCGAACACTTTGATCTATTGGTTGGATATGAAGTGTTTTACCAATTGACCTGCAATTCGTCATCTAATTTCAATGACTTTAAAAATCGTGGGACATGAATATTTAGGTAAATATTGTGTTATTTTCTGTAATTTCTAATATTTATAATTATTATTTGATGTTTCCTTTCGCATATAGTGGCATTAGTGTGAACTGATCGATTTTTTTATTTGATTTGTGACTGATTCACCTAAACCGATTAGTTCAGTTTTACGATGACTTTTATTAAAACGAATTTTAATTAATTTAAACATCTGAATTTCGATAGATGTGAACTGTGACATGACATAATCAAAGAATAATCCAGTAAGATTAATGTCAGCCTATTATTAATATTTAACTTTAAAATTATTAAAAAATATTTTATACAACTTGAAGTCTAGTCGAGTAGTTTGTGACGCCTTAGAAAGAAAAATAGGATGATAGGTGACGTAGCCATCATTTAGATGGGCAGGCACTTTTCAAGGCCTTCTCTCACTCACCCCAGAACAGACTGCCCTGGTTACAATCTCATCTCCTCTGTTTTCCACACAGAGAAACTCCCAACTCCGGTCAAAATCAGAGAGAAGGGCACAAACGAGGATTCCCTGTTGAGTGAATTCCAGCAAGTGCTTGTACAGCTTGCTGCAGTTCTCAAAGGAGAAAACATTCTCACAAGTTTCCCAGGAAACATCGCCAGCAACATGACTGTCAAACAAGGGACAGAGTACATGGACGAGGCAGTAAAGAGCTGCTTTGAGGCAGGTTTTGCCCGCAAAGAAGATGGGGGTCGACTCCGAACAAATTGTCAAGATGAGATCCTCTCTACCCACAAGACCATAGAATCAATCAAGACTATGCATATACTATACTTACTAGCAACATATCAGTGAACCTGCTATCAAAATGCATTACTTTCAAGCCAAAGAAACGGACCAGAGTAACAAACATTAGAATATATTTGCACAAAAAGAATGTCATCTGCTGCATTGGGTATCGATGTTAGAGGTTTCTAGAAAGGATATACGTCGGACAAAACCCTCGTCTTCTTCTATCATGTTATCTCTCTCTTTCTCATCACTTCATATTTGTATAGTTAAACCACTATGAAGGCCGCAAAAAACATCACATCTTCAAGCTCCCATATGATCCAAGATTAAGGAACGGGTCTTGGCCAAAATTCACACTGTGTCCCAGTTAGGAATGTTTGCACTAGCTTCGTTCACTGCTTTAACAAGCCTCACCTGTAGACAGGAATGCATATCCAACGAAGTTTAGCTATCTTGACCAACAATGTGAGTCACGACTCACGAGGTAAATAGCAAGCTATACCAAATACTTTTGGAGGTTCCTATGCAGGATGCACAGAGTTTGTCCATGGCCTTTGGACACATTAGATATTGAAAAAAAAAACGCTCATTGGGGGGCATAAATGTCGCACTTATGGTTATCTTTCCATTTCTATTTCATACAAGAATGTCCATCCATTAAGAGAGCATCCAGAAGAACATGGTGCTAGCAGCATTTTTCATAAACAACACTACGATATCACAGAGTGCATGAAATAGCTTCTAATAAGAGAATCACAAAGAAGTAATTGGCATAATTCTGCATTGCAATTAATGATTGAGTTTATTTACATTAAATACTTCAGTATCTAAAAACTGGTAAAACTTTTGATCTTTTTGTATTGATGGGGGAGTCATAATCTATGCACTTGCTACTTGCTAAACAACCGAGGAAACTAAGAGGGAGAAGAGCCTAAAACTGAAAAAAAAATGTGTTGGGTTTGTGACATGCAAAGAACATGAGTTACGAGGAACAAACACCAGCCTAGGTGGTTGTACTTATATTAACAATATACTTACACCAAAACGGTTAGATTGACGTTTATCGTCATGGATACAATAAATATTCTTCCATGAGATCGAAGAATGATGAGATTAAGAAGATATGAGGTGCTTGTTTTACGCCAAAGAGTTGCAATAAAATTGATCTGTTCGGTCTCATAGAGCTATTTTAGAAGCATCAAAAAATGAAGTGTATATTATTATTATTGTAATGGTATAATTGCAATAAAGGCAAATAGTAATGGCATGCAATGGGAACTAAATGCTTTTAGAGTATGTAATTGTCATGCATTGAAGTGATGAAATCGGGAAACATACCACACTTTCAGGAACGCCTGGAGGAGGTAATGGAAGATTTCTTGGGGGCGGACCACGCAGATGAGATCTTTTGTCAAATCTCCACTCTCCAATCTTCCCGTAAGTCAATTCCCCCTGTTAATTTTTAATTAGAAGAATGTCTATAGAAACAATAATACAAGGAAAAATAATAAATTGTGTACTTCCTATCTCAAAAAAATATTTAGATGGAACCAAGAGGATCCCAAATTACAAAACCAAATTATCAATTACGAGTAAAAGAATAAATTATTCTACCTTCATGTTGTAATCACATCCATATGTATAATGAATGATAAACTTTTGACCAACTTCAAAATCCCACGGAGGCTAGAAGAACAAAGATCAACGTTAAACTGGTGGTGAGATGCAAAACAGAAAAATAAAAATACAGGGGCCTGCAACAGCAATCATGTGGACCTGTAGCATGAAGTCCTTACGAAGGATATGCTGAACTCCATGCAAAGCAGATGCGACTGCATAACCGTACCTATCACAGGATAATTTAAACAAAATAAAAGTGATGTTTGACCAACCACATCTCAAATTGACCATTTAATAAAAAAACCAGACATGACTCGTCTACAAACCACTTACATTTCCAAAACCCAGCCAAAAGCCTTATCGGTCTCTGGATCATCTTTCATCCGCAACGATACATTCATCCATGTAGGTGCAATTTTCTCCAAGATCGACTGCAGCAGAAAGATTTGTATGGCAATGTGAAAGTGAACATATATGAGGCAACACAAAGACCAAGCATAACAGAAATGCAGTAAGTATTACAAACGGCAAGAGGCAGATTCTGAGAATGTAGGAAGTTTCCAACGGAGCTTTGTAGAAATAGAAATGGCATAAGGCAGATGCATACTTTTTTAGAACAAGTTCTTTCATAATTTCAAATTTCATTTAACAAGAGCAATTTCTTCTCCTTAATGAAATAAATAAAAATAATGCCTGTTAATGAATGTCTGTATAGGTTTGATAAAAGAAGATACATTTTGCCATTCTGAACCAAAAGGCATAAAGAAGTACCATATAAAACTTTTAGAGGACATTGGCAAACCAACAAATGAGAAAATTAGAAAGGGAATTGATCTTAAAGGTCAAAATAAAACCATTACCAATATCCCTGCCATTTTCTACCCTTTCTCTATGAAAGATGAGTAGCAGTAGCATGCCCCCATTGACTAATAGTGCATAGATGTTAATATAAGTACTGCAAACTTTAAGGGAGCAATATCATGGTTTACATTGTAAGAACATGTTCCATTTGCTTATAGGTAGTTATCTGCTTTAAGCAATCAGAGTTAATGGATATCTAAAGTGGAAACTAAGAGCATACCTTCTTTACAATTACAGGAGAGTTGCCAATTGGATCAACATTGGACACTGGGCCTTTATCTTCAGGATAATATTTTCTTATAATTTTCTCATTTTCAGTTGGTTTTATGTAGAAAAATGGGAATGCAGCTGGATGATCTCCATGAGCCAAATTTGGCAACGGATTAACAAAAACGTGATCAGGTTCTGCCATTAGAATATATCTGCATTGGCAACAATATGGCCAGGATTTAGAATACACAATGAGAGAGAAAGAGAAAAGAAGCTCAAGCACAAGAACATACTCTTCCTCTATTGTGGCTTTCTCCAGCCACTGCACGAATGCCCAAGGTCTATTTAAAACAATGTAACCCTGTTCACATAAAAAGACAACAGAGCATGTTAAGAACAACTTCAGAGTGGAGCAGAATGGAAGTAAATGAGAATTATGGGAATCTTGAATGACTGGCACATTTCTTGAGTTTATCAGAGACATTTAAATGAGAAAGATACTAAGGTTGACAGAAGAATTGCGTCTCTATCAGTTTATTATATTCATCTTGCTAATTGGTCAGACTTCCAAAATGAAAGTCTTGTTACTAATTATTTAACCAAGCCAAGCATTAAGATACCTAATGCCTAGGTGATTCATTCGAGTGCAACATCACCTGGATGAGTACCTATCAATATTCCCAGTGAGCAATGAGTAGCTAGCCAAATCTTAGGGAATAGGGAGGGAGAAAAACTATGTAGATAAGAGGACTAACATCACAATATCATGATGGTTCAATAACATGTGGTTATTAATTTCATATTATCACCTGTCACCACTGTCAGTATCTATGGATTGATCACAAGTCTCTTACCAGATGAAGCTGGACTTTCCTGATGAAATAAAGTCAAAATCTCAGCTTCATATGCCTTATTCACTCAGCTTTGGCAACATTATAACTCTTATACTGAGTAGTTTCTTCTGATCCAAAATTGTCATTATGGAGATGCAGATAAAACTAATTTTCAGTTATTGAAAAATCTGATATTGTAGAAAAAAATTAATTGACCTTGTCATATTTTACTTGCTAGAGTACAGCATATGCACACATAACACACACATCTCATATCATTACTTGTATTATCATCACAAGATATGACAAATAAGTACACATCGCATTCACAGATATTCTTGAAATATCATTGTCTTAGAAGATATTGTGCTTGAAATGTTAAAGATTTCCAAGATAGAGATCAGAACAGGCATCTTCAATCCTCACAGTCGATCACGGCTAGGAAGACAAATCAAAGATGCAACTATTACATTCACACCTCTTTAATTACAAGGATAAGTAGAATTTACAGGCAGCCAAGATGCAATCAATAACAAACAAGATTGCAGCTAATCCTTTCACACATTAAGCTGAACAAGAATATTATTTATTAAAATAGAACAAATTAAATACTTCAATTTTAGAGCACATTAGGTGCAAAGTTCAGAAGAACCAGAATTCCATACTCACCCGATCAAGCCCTTCCGGAAGAGGATCTACAACAACAGTCGGAATCTCCTCCATCAAGTTATCAGGATTCCCCGAGTGCAAAACCCTAGTAAAACCCCCCATATCTGATCCGGGCATATCCCTCATTTTCTTGTACCAATAGTACATAACACGGCATTGCCATTTGCCATAAGGCGCATCAGTGGCCGTCAAAGCAACATGAAACTTGGCACCAGTTCCCTCACTCAGCTCATCAGGCCTCCTAATAACTGCATCATGCAATTCCTCTGTAACACCCCTACTAGTCTTGTGCACTACCACAATCAACAAATTGTACGTTGCTAGGAAGAAACCAAACGACAAAAACACCAACAAAAAGGGCGATGCACGCCCCACATTTTTCCTATCAATCATCCTCTGCTTCACCCAGAATCCAATCTAATCAACTCCTATTTCACAAATTCTTCCAAACAAAACCCAACAACTCCAAATCCCTCCAGCGATTCACCACAACCAAATCAAATTATATTAACAAGACTGCACATTTGGCACAAAATTCCAGTAATCATGACAAAATCCTCTCCTGAAAGATACAAAAACCACAATCAATCAAAAACTAAAAGTGTTTCAACTTTGAGAAACTGTAGCATTAGCATTTTGCAGTGAATTAAGAAACACGCAAAGAATAGCAGATCTACAAACATACCAGGGGCGAATAACACGGCTGGAAACACAATTGTACACTAAAACACGCAATGGAAGAGGAGTTTGATGTCAACGTTTTGTAGCAGTGGACTTATACACGCAGAGATCCATGGACAATTATCAAAGACTAGTACAATTAATCAAAATTAGTATTTATGTATAAGTAATGGTTACTTTAATTTTAATTTTAATTCTAATTTTAATTTTATGATAAAATACTATTTTCGAATTCATAAAAAATGACACATGTTCCATGTTCCCCAATTTTTTCTCTCTTCTTTTCCCTATTTTTTATTTTGATCTTCTAAAAATTATCAAATATAATTTCTAAAAATATAATCAGTATGCCTCTTAAAGTAAAGATTATGACAAGATCTTCAATTTGTAAAATATAAAAAATGATTTGAAATGAATAATTTATGATAATTAAATTTTAAAATAACTTTTTTTCTCTCGCCCCACTCCTTTCATTTTAATTTTTTTTTCTTAAAATATCTTCTCTCTTTAGAGCACATTTGAGAGTCATAAAAAGATATGGAGAGATAAAAAAAAATCGTGATACAATTTAAGATAAAATTTAAAAAAAAAATTATCGTTGTTTTTTTAGATAAAATGAAAATCAAGATAAAAATAAGTAAGGTGTTTAATTAATTAATTATAAGTAAGATGAAAAATGTCTTTTTGCCGTTGATAAAAATATAAATATATTTAATAAATAATTATTTGATTATTAACTTATTAAACTTAATGATTTATTAAGTTATGATAAGATTGGCTAAACATATGCGTGTAGAACAGTGAAAAAAATGGTCTCATACCCTGGGTCGAGCACAAACACGAGCCTTCAAGATAGTGTCAACTCGAATACCAAACAACCGCTACTACACTGTTCGGCCATGGCAAGAGCGCCTTATCTAGGTGAAATGGGGCAACCAAACAAGCCCTTAATATTTTTCAAAAAGTTATCTCTTTAATGGTTCACTTGAGTTAAGAGTTATCTCTTTAAAGTTAAACATAGGTTTACATTTTTTTTTTATATTAATGTTATTTTTATTTACTTTTGTTTTAGCATTTTTGATATTAAAAATAAATAGATATCAAATTTTATACTGTTTATTTACATAGTTATTTTTTATTATAATTATCTTTACTGTAACTAAAGTGAAGTAAATTTTTATGAATTTTCATATATATATATATAATATTCATTTATTTGTTATGGTGCATGATATTTTATATATTTATCTTAATATTATCTATAAAATATTTAAATTATTTGATAACTATTTATCATTTTTTTCATAAATTTTATTTAATATTTTAAATATCATGTGAATGGATGTACTAGTTTGAGTTATTAGTTAATTTATCTACTGCATAGCCATGAGACGATTAATTTGACTTCTTGTATTACGAACAAAATTGTAATTATGTAGGTAGTTTCTAAACCCACATATCATAATCTTATAATTTACCAAGTTTAACATTAGTCGATCATCAAATTTTGTATACTTTGGATTAGGGTCCCCTATCGGACAAAAGAGGGTCCACATCTATACACTTTCTGTTAAATATCAATATGACAACACATATACGATGTAGATGTGTATATTCATTACATATAAAAAAAATAAGAAAAACTAAGCTCGATTGTTAGTAAGATATTTTTTCTCTGACTAATAAACTGAAGAGTTTAAATCATTTAGGGATAATTGCCATTTAAATCATAACTTTTTGTTGACTTCTGGTCAATCCCATAACTTTTGAAACTAGAACATAAAA
>JAYDZE010537128.1:0-15007 GCA_034509125.1 Monilaria moniliformis
TCAGATTATATAGTTAATTCCAATATCACTTGGATGCACCAAACACATACTCTATGTCTCATTATAAATGCTTATTCAATTTGGGTATCTATAGAGATGTCAATTTAACCCGAAACTCGTGGGTTGACCCGATTAACCCGACATGGTTAAGGTTGAAAATTTTCCAACCTGAATTGTCGGTAAAGACATACCGAGCAAACGTGCTCGCAAACCGTCGCTGAATACTTAGCTAGCACAGATGGTGCTCGCTACATTCGTTAATTATTAAGGATTACCGAGCACGAGGTGCTCGATAACGTGTTGCGTGCAAAGTCTGCTCGTAAGGAGTTCTTGGCAAGTTCTCGCGCCATCATATACCGACCACTAGGTGAGGTGGTCGGTAACTATTTCCATTTACCGATCATAATGTGCTCGGTAACGGTTCCTAGGAACGTATAGCGCCAAAAGTCAAAGACCGGTTGCAGATGTGGTCGGTATGTCATAGCTAAATGGTAGGTTTTTTGAGCATAATTGTGCTCGCACATGTAACGAGCACCTATGTGCTCCGTAGATGGCCGGAAATTTTCTCTGTGTTTGTTTGGGTCGCACTTTTATGACCGAGTTCTTGGTGCTCGCTAGGTGCTCGGTAATTCGCCCGTTTTGTTCGGTAAGTGCTCGGTAGGTGCTCGCTAATGGGCAAACATTATGGTGCTCGGTATGTTGTGCTCGATAAATCCTGTGTTTTTTGTAGTGTAAGTGGAACATAAAGGTACATGACATAAAAAAAACCCTGAACCATTGAAAATATGCAATTAATTTTTTCTATACATGATATATCATCTACATAATGAAAATTCTCAAGCATGATAAATGTGTGAAAAGTCACTATGTTTCTAATTTATCTCTAAATATGAGAATTTACAGTTTCAGGCACAACTATTACTATGAGATAAACACAACTAACGCAGAAGGAGTAATGCCGACCTAGCTTGCCAAATAAAAGTTCACTAATCAAATAACAATTAGTACACCTCTGTTTATAATTACATGGTTATGTAGCTTTAGTAATAATTAAGGCTATATTGCTGTAAAAAGAGAAATGGTATTTTATTATGTCTATTAGTTATACAATGTATAATCCAATTCTATTTTCTTTTGCTTCTATCAAGAAAATTGTCTAAACCTCCATGGTTATTAATAATATTTCTGACTATCTTATTTAAATCTATGTATATTTGATTTATATAAGTTCTTATTTGTCATTAAAATAGCTTGTTATAGGAAGACATTTGGTTTGAGTGATAAGTCACTACTGATCCAATAATCCAATTTCATCAAATGTTTTATTTGCATAACTTGACCTATACGTGATGGATAACTCAGTTCACACTCTAATCATCTAATTGGATGATTATTTATCACCATAAAGTTAGATTAATTATTTAATTAATCATCTTCCAATTATATATATATATATATACCTATATATATATCATATCCACCAAACCAAACACCCCTACAAAAATATAATTAACATTGTTATATGACTGATGGTCTTGTAAATTAATTCAGTGTTGTTTCACATTTTTTGTGATCGAACGTCTATGAATCAACTCATTATTTCCTACTACCAACCCTTAAGCTATCTACATCGGCATGCTCAACGCACGACTTGGCGTGCTCTGAGCACGGGCCTGCCAACACGGTAGAGTGTGCTCCTTTTAAATTTTTCTTTTGTAAATCCCGAAAATCGGATAAAAAAATTGAAAATCAATTTTGTTAATAAAATCAATTTTTATATAGATCAATTTTCTAAAAAACATATCTTAAACTTTCATAATAGCCCATATTTAAAGTCGAGTCTGTGAATTGGTAAAAGATTACATTTTGTGGGATATACTTCTATAAGGTTTTTATAAGTTGCTTTCCCACCTAATTTGCTTTGTGTATGCAATGTGAGATATACTTGAACAGCATATACATCTTATCTTTTCATCTTTATTTATTTATTTTTCTTATTAATTTTTTTATTCTTCTTCAGTCTCATATATTTAATTAATATCAATGAAAATATAAAGAAAAATAGCATATAAACATGTACTTTAAATGGCTACATAAAAATTACCACTCTAATAGCATACAATATTTTTCATATTTATCATTTCCTTTTATCAAAATACAACACGTAATTTTTTTTTCGAAATGTCACTTATTTTAACAGAAATAGGTGAAAAACTAGAAGAGGAAAAACATAGTTAACTATTTCTCATGTCTTCTTTTGATGTGCAGTTTGTGTTCTCTTTCATTGTATCTTTCTTTCTAAGGTAGGATTAAACACATATTTATTTTTTATTTATTTGTTATTGTAGCATATGTACTAATTAATTTGTGGAATATGTGTGTAGGGATGCCCAAAAAAATCGGAACCGGCGGTTCCAATTGGAACTATCGGTTTTCAAACTGGAACCGGCCGCTGGCGGTTGAACCGGAACCACGCAACCGGTTGCAGCGTTTCGATTCCAGTTCCACCCTTAAGAAATCGAAACTGACGGTTGAACCGCCAGTTCCACGGTTCGAACCACCGGTTTGGTAGGGGACATGCTAGGGGTAGGGGTGCAGGCTAGGTGTGTCGGCCATGTCAGAAAACCGGTGGTTTTTGTGCCAAAACCGGCCGTTTTGCGCAGATACCAGCCGAGATTAATTTTTTTTTTCAAATTTCAAATTTCAAATTTTTCTTCACTCATTTTCATCTATAAATACCTCCATCATCCCTCATTTTTACTCACTCCTCTTGTGTTCATAAGAATTCTCACTTCTTAACCTCCAATATCTCTCTTCTCAACCTCTAATTTCTCTGTATTTGTGCAAATTGTGCTTATTTACTTTCTTGCTTGCTTAGTTGCTATCAATTATATTCATTCACACACACATTCTAACTACTTCCTTCATATAACATGTCTTCTTCTCGTTCTAACCGTGTTGATAAGGGTAAGATTAGGGATGTCAATCGGGGCAACCCGTTTGGGTTCGCGCCAACCCGTTTGGGTTATCGGGCTATTCGGTTACGGGTTATTTGGGTTGTGATTTTTCGGGCTAGAAATTCTCAACTCTAACCTTAAATTATCGAGTTTCGGGCTAACCCATCGGGCTAAAAAAATTATTAATTTTTTAATTAATATATTAATCCTGATAATTATATATTTCTAATAAAGAAATACATGTATAAATGAATGCCGCTTCAACTCTAAACTCATATGTAACTGTTAGAAAAGAAAGAACAAACATTTTTTTATAAATGTTTGTCGTTTTTAAAATTGTGAACCTATATGTTATATATTAAATGTTATAGCAAAATAAAAAAAAGTGAAATGATGAATATAACCTTCGAATATTAAATCAAAATGCATTTTACATACATTTAAAGAAAAAAATCTTATTATATGATGCCAATTTTAGAGTATATATTTGATTAACAAAGAATTGCACACAAGTTATAAAATACCCTAAAATCACTTCTAACTACAAGAGAACAGTGTCGGAAGTAGTAAATAAGGGTCGAACCCACAAGGAGATTAATTGATTGCCTAACCTAAAGTAAAATAAGATTATGGAGATGAGAGACTAACTAAGACTAAAATTTCAAAATAACAAAACTAAAGAAGAATAAAAATTGCTGCTTAATGAGATGGAAGAGGTTATTCCTAATATGTTTCAGATGATTGATAAACAAATTCAGTTCGAATCTATGCCCTAGTTCAATTTTATGGATTTGAGGATTGTGCTTTAATATTTCACTCGATTAACACTGAACATGTCAAATGAATTATAGGATTACCATAAGCTGAACACGTCTAATAACCCTTGTTCATTAACCTACGTTCTCGTGGAAGCACAGAAAACCCAAATTAATTACTAAGCCTAATCAACACATTTATCCACCTTCAAACATATATCTGAACAATACAAGTCCTAAGATTTCTGAATTATTCAATAGCTCATATTTTCCAAGTTAAAGAGACATTAGAAAATAAACAAAGATAAACTACTCAATGATACACCATAAGATAGTTTATAGCAAATTCAATCCTATAAACGGAATATCATTGCGCTGTGGTCCGTTTACTAGCTTCGCTTGCGCGAGCACTTCTGATTGGTTTCATTCATCCCCAACCCTAATGAATGGACTATGAAGGGGTCAGTCAAGCGGTTCGGGTTTTCGGTCGGCTCCCGTTTGCCTACCCCTTCACAGTCCAATCCAAAAAATCGAACATAGAACAACAAATCCAAATCAAACTATGTCTACAATCATCCTACTGCATTTTAGGATTAACTCGAGAAAATTAGCCTAGCATCCTAGATTAAAAAAATAGAAAATAAACTTGAAACCGTGTTCATGTTCATAGTTCGACTCTTGCGCTCGTCTTTTGGATGGTTGATGTTCTTGCTTGAAGATCCTCTCACTAGGGTTCGTTCTCTCTCTTTTCAAATTGTTCCGTAGCCTCTAGTATGAATCTCCCCCTTAAAAACGTCCAGGAAGGAGTACTTATACTTCTGGGCCGAAACAAGAGTTTAGGGCTCGTTCAGGTCACTAATGGGCTTTTCTGCGCATGTCACCCAGCCGGGTAGGTGTTGGTACTCACACCACCCGGTCGGGTGGCAACCTTTGGATGCATTCGCCCGCACTGCACCCGGCCGGGTGCTACCTTTTCTGCGCCTTACACGGTCGGGTAAGATCCCCTGGATGTCATCTAGTGTCACCCGGTCGGGTGAAACTTTTGTCCTCTGTAGCACCCGGGCGGGTGGAAACCTCTGTTCTTGCCATCATGCCAGCCGACCGGGCGACTTTTGATCTGCGCATCCACCTGGCCGGGTGGATATCACTGGCCTCCTCGATGGCCTACCCCGGCCGGGTACTTCTGGGTGTGAGCTTCCACCTGGTCGGGTGGAAGTTTCTAGCCACTGCCGGATGCAACCCAGTCGGATTGTTCTTTGATCATGGAAGCACCCGGTCTGGTGCTTCTTTCTGGCTCCCCTTTTCGTCCAAATTCACATCCTTCGCCCATTTTCCTATCATAGCTACACAATCTCGACAAACTCGTTAATCCAAACAAATGATGGGTTATTATTTGTAAAACCGACAAAGAATTATCACAACAGGACAAAACGGGCTACAAACAATACCCCAAAAATATATAACTCTACGAGTTTATCATTATACTAACTTTCAGAACATTGAAAAAATTAAGTATGTAAGTTTGAAAACTAAATAATAAGAACTCACCAATTTTCGGGTCAACCCTAAGGTACTCGGGCTATCTTCGGGCCAACCTTATCCAGTTGTGGGCTATTCGGTTAAGGGTCATTCAGGTTGGGATTTATTTTGGGTTATAATATTTCAGCACTAACCATGTCGGGTTGTCGGGTTTATCAGGTCAACCCATGGGTTTCAGACTAAATTGACATCCCTAGGTAAGACAATTGCCCAAGATCAAAGAGAATATCAAGCCTTGAGCAACTCAATATTTTAGATGAAGAACTTGTTGCCCGATTGTAGGTAATAAGTGTGAAGAACTTGATACTTATTTGATTTAAGAATTTCAATCATTTGATTAATTTGATTTGATTATAATGTAGTTTCAATACTTGATTTGTTTGTAGGAAAAGGAATATGATCCTGCCAATGCCTTGAGAGACATGAACACCATGAACATTGCCTCCTATGAAATTCTCAATCCATTCTTCAACTGATCAGCCGATGATTTCAATTTCATACCTAGTGACGAGGTTCAACAATCTTCTCATCATGAAAATATCAACGAGCTAAGACATCCAACATGTTCGTGAAGCATTTCAAGAAGGTGGACGATTCGAGTCATCCTAATACTCCAAAAAAATTCATTATGTATTGCAACTGTTGCAATACAAAATACAAATTTACCTACGGTGTAGGATACGATACCTTCATCAAGCACTAGAAACATCACCCTCTGGAGTTTGGGATCGGCTCAACCCAAACTTCACTAAACTATCAACCCGACATGGGCACTCCTACGGGTTCCTCAAAAACAGGTACGCCTTCTCTTTTTAAATATGACCGTAAAGATGCAACTGACGTAATGGCTAGATATGCTGCAATGAAACATTTGTCTTTTAATGCATATTATGATGATAAATATGAATATAGTATGAACAAAGCATATAATCAATGTGCTAAAAAATATGTAGAAGTTAATTGACTAGATTTGTAGTGAGACAATGCATTGATAAGAAAAAAGAATTAACAAAATATTTAATTAACTTAGATCACAAAATTTGTATTGCTCTAACGTGTGGACTGATGCATATGGTAAAAATTTCTATATGGGAATTATGGTTCAGTTTATAGAAAATAGTTGGGGATTAAATAAACATTTGATCGCATTTAAGAAATTTCCATCACCACATACTGCCCAAGCCATAGTGTTTCTGCATTGATTAGTGCATGTGCCCCTATAATTAATGGACAATATTTTCATGTTAGATGTATATCTCACATTATAAATTTATGTGTTTAAAATGCTTTAACTATGTTTAATGATTATCTAGCCCCAATTAGGGATGTCGTAAAATTAATTCATAATAAATGAGTTATAGGAACTAAATGGCAAAAATATTGTCATAATAAAAAAATTAGATATACTAATTTTGTTATGGATGTATCAACCAGATGGAACTCCACCTTATAATATGATCAACTCAATATTAGAACACAGAATATTTACGTGATATTTTTAGAACTCAAACTGATTTAGAATTTTGTTTATTACCAAATTGTTGGACTCAATGCATGGAATTATTTAAATTATTTAAAACTTTTAAAACTGCAACTGTTGAACTATTCGGCTTTTATTATTATACTTTTGTTCGTGTTTTAGAGCATTTCATGTATATAACACTTAATTTTAATAGTTGTATGAAAAAAGTAGACATAATCAACAACTACAACTTACAATCTACTATATGGTTGTAAAATGATTAAAATATTTGAAGGAAATTTCGACCGTATTTTTAGTAGCTAAATGTTTAGATCATCAATTGAAACTAGGTGGTGTTTGTAACCTTATAAATTGTTATTATGATTGTTTGTGAAATTTACCTCTTACGCACTTAGCACAATTAAGTTTAGAAATGGGAACTTCACTTGAGTTAGATCTTCCTAATATAGAACAAATTAAATATGACTTAGATTTAGCCTTACGTACCATCTTTAAGGATTATGAAACAAAATATAATTATGATCATAACATAAACACTTCTACTAGTTCTAGGAGTATGAATTTTAGTAATTATGGATTTAGCTTACAAGATGATGACGACGACAACGACCCATTATATAAAAGAGTAGCATCATTATACACCGATAAAAGTAAAACACATAGGATTAGGACTAATAGTGAATTAGATGTATATTTTGAATCTCTTGTTGTTTTCAAAGATGCAGAAGAATGCCAACAACTCGTCGTCCTATATTGGTGGTCAACACATGAAAAAGAGTATCACATACTCGCCACCATGGCTAAGGAGATTTTTGCAGTTCTCGCTTCCACCGTTGCTGACGAGCAAGCTTTCAGCACGGCCAGTTGCGTCTTGGACGAATTAATGAGCAACATGTTAGCAAGAAATATGGAAGCCACCATGTTGCTTGATGATTGGGCCAAGGCGGAAATGAGAGCTCAAGAACTGAATTGGGACGTTCGAGTCGAAAGCGACGGTGAAAAATTCACGGAATCAGAGGCCGAATGAAGGTAAGTCAAGGTAAGAGAACTACGTGGACTTTGATTACTCAATGAGGATACGTAGACAACTCAATTTAAGTTGTTAAAGTCGAACTACAATTTAGAATAGAAAATAGAATACAATTTTACTCTTATCTTATCTTATCAATTTTGAATTATAATTTAGAATAGAAAATAGAATACAATCTCAATTCGAAAAGAAGAAAAAAAATCGAAAAAATCATAACCGGAACCGGGAACCGCCTAAACCGCTCTGTAACCGTCCAGTTTGGAACTGAAATCGGAATTGGCGGTTTCCGGTTCCAAACCGGAACCGCCTAGCCACCTAGCGGTTCGATTACGGTTCCAACTAAGCTCGGAACCGAAACCGACGATTCCGGAACCGTGAAGACCCCTACATGCAATCCAATTTGACACCCCTAAAAATAATGTACATTTTCTTTTAGAGAGAGGAAAAGAATGCACTTAATAAAATAACAAAAACTAAAGCTGCAATAAAGTAACAATTTAATACGAAAATGACTCACGGTATAAATCAAATTCCAGTCACTTCATTATTATACATATACAAAACAATAATCCCAATGTTTAATCATAACTTATATAATTTCAACTTCATGGCTCTCACCAGAAAAAAGAAATAATAATAATAATAATAATAATAATAATAATAATAAATAAATAAATAAATAAATAAAAACAATGTCCGATTCATGAAGTTCAAATATCAGCCATTGATTATTGGCTTCAATTCATCAACTCATCAGATACACGCCGCCGCTCTTTCTGTTGTGTATTAATCTTCATGCAAAATAAATTAAAAAACAAATACCATAAAAAATGAATGGCGCCAACTATGCATGGGTGTGGTATTTATTCACGAAGATTGTGGTCTCAAATCGAGTCCAATGTCCATTCCGTTGTAGGCAATCGGAGCATACATCCATAGATCATCGGAGCTCAACAGCTGCATAAAAACAAGTGTTAGAAATCCAAACAAAAATCGTTGTTTTAAATCGACAAAACTCCTCCTAAATGTCGCAATTAGGGTTTTGACGATACCTTAATCTGGAGTTGCAAGAACTTCACGTACTCAACGGCCTCTTCCAGCATTGTGCTGATGTCAACCTAATATCACAATGGGATCTTTTTTAGATTCATTTCCTTGGAAAAGGATATATATATATATATATATACATGCATTTGTATGTATTTCTGCAATGCTTACTTTTGTTCCATTTGGAACGAGGGTCTGCAAGATTCTGAGCCTCTCGTTGATTCTCTCTCTTCTTTTCTGCACGAGTAAATCAAACTATGTGTTAATGGATAGGTCACAGTCTTGATTTTGCTAAATTCTTAATTAATTAGTATGAGAGAATGTAGAGTTAATATATTAAAATATCTATTTTGTTATTGTAAAACTAAAAAATAGTGGCAACAATTTAGAGTACTGCTTTGCTCTTAATTCACGACTAAAAAGACTTGTGGTTACTATTATTATAACAATAAAAAAAAAGTAAAATTGTAAGAATTACTATCTTTATCTTTAGAATAGCAGAATATATATATGATTAGTTCATTCAAAAATGTATACCCTTGCATAGAGGCTCTGGGGATCGGTTGCTGAACCCCTACTTGCACGTGTTTTGGCGTTCGGATTGGGGGCGCGTCCGCCCTTGGAGCTCGAGCACGACGTCGTTCTGATCATCTCAGTGGACTCATCTTCTGAACAGCAGCTGCTTGATGTCTGCTGCCTGTGACGCACTGCATTGTTGTTATTATCTTCGTCACTGTCATCAACCTTTGGACACCTGCTGCATTTCATGCTCTTCTTGCTTCTTGGAATCTGCCATTGCATCAAGTTTAATGTAAGAAAAAAAATATTCAAACAAAAAAATACTGATTATGATCTCATTGCATTATATTAAGTCAAAAACGAAACGATCGTAACAAAATTCAGCACTTACTTGACAAGGAACACGAGATCTTTTCTTGGACTCGCTAATATTTTCTTCCCTTTTCCCAGTGATCACCACTTTCTCTTTCTTCCCTTGTTCGACGTGATTCTTAGACTCTGTACTGTCATTGCTGGCGTCCCGGTTCAAGAAATCATTAGTACAGTAATCCATTGTCATTAAACTGTTGTTAGGCAGAGCTGCATGATGACAGAGAGTGGAGTAGTAGCTTTCCTGACTCGAAAAGGGGAAATTATCAAAGCCACTAAATGAGCACATTGTTTCAGCAGATGAATACATTGCAGCCTCATCAACCACAGCAACGCTCCGGTTAGCCGGCCAAGTCGCAGGCAGCGACGCCACAAAGTTAGACTCATTTGGGAGAGTGCAGTTCCCGAGTAACTGTGCCATGAACTCAGCCTCCTCATCGGAGCACACTATTCCGTTCCAATCTCCTTGAGGAATTTCTCCAACGTGTTCCATATTCTTGTGTTTTCGAGCGAAGAGAATGAATATCAGTTTATTGCTTACAACTATGCAAGAGGAAACTCGAATGTATATCAACTTGCTTTGATCACAAACTCGTCACATATTTATACTCCTAGCTATCCAATTATTGGTAGGTATGCATACAAATAGTTTATAAGAAAACAAAATTGAAATATCTGACAACTCATAGAGGACTGATTCAAACAATTATGCAACCTTTCGGGCACTTAAACAACGGATGAAGCTCAAAGTAGGTATAATTATGAATATATTATTGGGTAATGCAGTCTCATTCAATCAAATGACTAACTGATTCATGGTAAGAAATTTAACCAAAATATGATGTTCAGATTAGGGTTGTCGGAACGACACCTGTCATTCTACAGAACGTGCAGGTCCTTTTCGAAAATATTAAACAATTAATCCAATGAAAATATTAAAAGTCATCGTGGGGGTGTGAGACTGAAATTATTACATAATCATTTCAACTTAGCTTCTGTCTCCAATCCTCCAAACCTGAATAGAAAATAAAGTTATGAAAACAGGGACTACTGGTGGCATTGCTACGACTGCAGCACAAGAACTAAAATAAGCACTTGGTTTTAGTAGTATTGAATAGCAATTAGCATAATTAATCATCAAAATCAAGGTTGAGGAACCTATTCTCTTGGATATCTGCAATGATTGAAGGGGGTCTTTAATTTAACCAATACTGACTACTCTTCAAACAAACGATAGAATCACAACCATGGGCAACAGATCAAGTATTCAAACATACAATTTTTACATTGCATATTATCACTGATCCATATGGAAATTTTCCCAAGGTACTATAGACGCATTTGCATCAAAACACTTGATCATAATTTATCTCCTCAACTTTTAACGTTTTCTAAAAAATATTTTCTAACTCACGTTTTCACTTTAAGCCTAATTTTCTAAAAGGGTTTGATTTATACTTGGTATACGCTATAAAATCCAGCAACGGAATGATGGATCATATTACTGGATTGTTAAATGTATTATACGTGGATCTGTTTTCCACCTAAATATCAAAACAACGTTATTTTGCTGATTGGGAAAGAAGGATTCTTGCATTTGAGTAAGAGAGAGAGGGAGAGAATTGTTCAGATTTTTTTCCCTCCCAGCTAAGTGTCAAAACGATATTTTTTGAATGCTTCCACCTAAGATTCTAACAAGGTGATTTATCGTTATTTCGCCGATTTCTATAATACGGGGATATGTACATCAAACTTTTTTTCAAAGTTAGAGATTTCATGTAAACGTAAGTTGGGAACATTTTAAGGAAAACACTAAGAATTGATAACACAAACTATGATTAACCCAAATATTGCATTATATTATATCCAACAAATCATTAAACCAACACATTTGCTCTCATGACACAATAGTACAATAGTCTGATGGATTCTAATTCTATCAAGCATAACAATGTTGCCATATCCATATCCTGAATCTTACACGGAATTCCCGTATGTATCTCAACCAACCACTGAGATTATTTTATTTCTTTCACATTCCCATTGGCCGATTCACTGAACCTGGTCGACTATTAGAAGTTCAGTACATTAAAATGGTAGAGCATATATAACAAATTTCATTACTAATTAGCTTGTTATTACAACCTTCAAACATGAAACTTTATCCTACAGTTTGAGCTTCTTCAAAAAAGATAGAAGAAAAATTCAGGTAAAAAATATATTTAATCAATTGAGTTGAGGGAAATTTTCTATCAAGTCGAATGTTGAATTTTCTATGTCATTTGAATTCCTCAAAAAAACATCAAACATAGGAGAAACACGACCTTCAATCACACTGAAAAGAAAGAGGGTCAATTAATCAAGGGGAAACCCAACATAAAAATTGGCAAAAAAGAAGCAAAATCGAGATGCTAATTCCCGCAAACATTTGGTAAATACCTTGAAGAGTGTGTAGGGACAATTGAGCCCCAAGATTTTCGCCGATTTTCTTGCTTCGATTTCAAATACGCGTCGAGACAACATAATCTGCAATAGTATCCATATATTTTATATTTGATTACATCATAGTCAACAATGTTCATAATTATAAATACAACCGATCCAAAATAATAATGATTATAAACACTACAACAATTGTATTTTGATGTGTTATTTACAATATTAATGTGTTCTCTCCTCAGTTAGTTCTATATTGAAATGTCTATATATTATTCAACTCAGAAACAAATACCAGCTCTCTTCTTCCCATGAAATTAATTCCGAATTCCTTTTTTAGATGCCTAGTGCGGTTTCTTAACTGGATTGTATTATAACAATATGATACTAAAACAGTTAAACATCCTTGTTCAATATTTGTGAAATTGACATGTGGAGCAATAAATAAGGGTAAAATAAAATAATTACATATAAATCGTGTTTTTCAAAGAACATTATATGTATTTTTTTTAATATGTATAAAAATTAAAGAGTGACTAATTTTGTGGGACGGAATTAATATCATCAAAGATCCTAATTATTGAGTACATATAATGATTTCTCTCGACAAAATGTTGATGTATGTTTTTGCTATTTTTAATAAGGGATAAATGACATTTAAATCATAATTTTGCGTTGAATTCTGGTCAATCCCATAACTTTTGAAACCGGTAAATAAAATCATAACTTTTCATGTTTTTTCAATTGTCACACGAATCGAAATTGATGGTGATGTGGCAGTCGGAATTTCTAACGTGGACAAAATGTCAATTCTTCAAAAAGACTTCGTCAAAGCTAATTCAAGGGATAAATGTCATTTAAATCATAACTTTTCGCTGATTTCTGATCTGTCCCATAATTTTTGAAGTTAAAACATAAAATCATAACTTTTGAAGTGTTTGTGAACTAAATTTTAGGGTTTTTTTTTCTTAATTTCGCGTCAGGTATTTTGGGGATTGGGGTATTCATCTTCGAATTTGGTATTTGGGAGATTAGGGTATTCTTCTTCGAATTCGTAGCGATGAGCAACAGTGACATGGAAGCCGACTTCGCGAAGCTGCAAGGCGAGTATGAACATTAGTCGCAATTCCTACAAATCGTCTGTGGACGTCGAACTCTCGTCTCTTGGCGGCAAGATGAACACCAGCTACCACCACACCCGCATCTTCTACGGCTTCCAGCACCGCCGTTTTGCACTCAAGGTGCTCGGCAAGAACGACTGCTTCGTCGAACGCGTCATCCACCACGCGGTGAATTTTCCGATTCGAGGCCCGGCGCGGCAATATCCTCTGGCGGCGTGATTGGAGAGATAGAGAGAGGCGGTGGAGATGGAAGTTGGAGAGATGGGACTAGGAGTTGGGTGAGGGAGGGTTTTGGAAAGAAAAAAGAAAAAAAGAAGAAAAAATCTTTATTTTACTGAAACGACGTCGTTCTAAACATCACCAAACAACATTGTTTTGTTTACCGGATGTTTTGTCCACGTTGGAAATTCCGGCTGTCATATCACCATCGATTTCATCGAAATTTACATGGGTGGAACAATTGAAAAATATAGTAAAGTCATTATTTTATTAGCAAGATTTATAAGTTATGAGATTAATCATAAGTCAACACAAATTTATGATTTATATGACAATCATCTTTTCAAAATAATACACATAAGCGCCACGTCATTAAAATAAATACACTTAAGCATCAGAAAATCTCGCCGTGGGACAATTGAGAAGACATGAAAAGTTATGATTTTATTTTCTGGTTTCAAAAATTATAGAATTGACCAGAAGTCAACGCAAAGTTATAACTTAAATGACAATTATCTCTATTAATAAATAATGACTTGACAACACGACATGAAAATGGATCTTTTTTTGGTAATTCTAGTAAAAACGATGTCGTGTAGCCAAGTATTTGTTCATTAAAAAGTATTGGAAAACACATGTCAGCGTTCTATTACGAAAATTAATGCCAATAATATTTTTGTTAGAACCGTCAAAAGTTCGTTTTGATTGATATATTAACGATAGTTCACTGCACCTTTTACTATGCGAGTAATTTAGCATTCAAATCAATATTATCCAAAACGAAATATCTCTACATTCATGTGTCAGGACAGTCAGGTTAACGGGGATCGGGTAAGTGAACCAGGAGAGTATTGATGAAGGCGGACGGAATACTTTTGAGTTAATTAATATATCGAAATACCTATTTTGCTGAGGATTAAAAAATAGCTAAAAAGATTTTGTTTTAAAGATAGAAAAGTTATTTAATTGACTTACCGTAAAATCACAACTAAGAAGTTTTGTGCCTATAAATAATAGGCAAAATATAGTCAAATTAAGATTAAGAAACTTTAAAGTTGTACTTGTAAGCAAAATATGGACAATTTACGACTAAGAAGTATTTGGTTTGTGAATTGTATGCGAAGTATGGTCAAATATTCATGACTAAAGAGCATTGTGGTTATAAATTATGATAATAATAAGGATAAAATTGTAAGAATAACTATTTTTTTTATCTTTTTTTCTTAATTAGTAACTATTTTATATCTTTATAAATAAACAATATATATATATATATATATAGATGTGCGTTAAAATGAGAATACCCCTTAAATGCATAACTAAGAACTAATATACACCCTAGGATCTGGAATTGGATGGACTAGATTATAGGAAAAAACATATCATTATTATTTTATACAAATAACATTAAAGGGCATAATTGTACAAAAAAATCCCACGATTTTAGGAAAAATTCGAAAATCATGGGATCTCCTTAAATTCCACGATTTACGAAAAAAATCCCACAATGCAGATATCATTATATGTGTAGA
>JAYDZE010537139.1:0-15006 GCA_034509125.1 Monilaria moniliformis
AACTCATAAGATCAATTGTGAATCTAGATCTATTTCCTGTCTATTATTCCGCTGCGTGTCATTAGATGACGACAGGATAACTAACATCATAACCATCACCTAAAATCACAACAGAATCGGGTTGAGCTACAGAATTAACTCACCACACAAAGTATATGATTAAAGGACAACAATCTTAACAATCACCCAGACAAACTTGTCTAAACTTTAACAACCGCTCTAGTGACTTGCCTGGTGCAGGAGTTGTCCAATTGGCAACACGAGGATGTAACCTAACCTGCAGAAGGAGAATATGGGAAGTGGTGAGCTTCTCAAGCTTTGTAGTATACTCAAAGTAAAATAATTTGAAGTTAAGAAATTATTTTCCAACTTGGTCACATGAATTATAAAGTACAACCAGCTTTACCTCGTAAGACGCTTGCTCGTTCAATTCAAAATCTTATCTACATACTTATATCGGTACCCAAAACTTCGTTAGTACCACTTAGACACAAAAACTTATAGCAAAGTTCATAATACATATACATCAATACAAAATTCCACATACTTCATCAATCACCAAGTTTATAACAATAATTCACATAATGTTACCTTATGAAAGGCTCTGCTATTTTAATACAGAACCATAACTATATAACCAATTCTCATATCAGTATAAGTCTTTTTTTTTCTTTTCCATAACCTAACCCATAACTCAATAGGAATATTTATAGAATATAGTTCCGTACATAGATTACTAAATTGTATCAGAGTTTTAGAGTACAATTCACATAATCACATGTAGCAATCTTGAAGTATACCATGATCCTTTAACTTAGATTTGCATACTAATACTACATAGCTGGTTTATCCTAAGTTTGTTAGTTTGTATGAGACTTAAGTAGATCATCTACTTCTGCCTTGCATGACCTAGTTATACACATATCTTATAATTTATATCGACAATCATATCTTGCCTTACTTAGCTAGACTTATGTTTGTAGACTTTGTATCAGCTTCGCATATCGAATCACATAGACATTGAGATAACCTTTTCATTTAACACTAAACCAAATATAGTCTTGGCACAACTGTATCTTATCAAATTGTTTAGCAAAATATCATCATTCACATATAACTCCATATAATTCCACATAGTAACAATTTAATCCACTTATGACGTCAAACCACAAACAATATGATATCATATGGTACCACCAACTGATTTAGAATTATCATTTTACAAAAAATTGAGTTGTTCAATGCACAATCACTTTCATAAATTAATACTAAAGCATTGAAAACTGGTTTCTACGTCAACAAGCCTCAGTTTACCTTTATTAGGGTTCATCGGAGTATAACCGAATACGATACCAGTTTTCTAAGACCTTTACCAGACTTTGAAAAAATTGTATTTGTCACTTGACATTAGAATATAAAAGATAACACAGAATTGCCCCTTAAACGTGCTTAGTGACAGACTCGGGTATACAGACAAGATCAGAATCAGATATAGACTCAATTGTTCCCTTGTGCGGGCCCTGCTTAGATAATTAACCCTTGTAGGGTACAAATCATATGTTTACCCACTTAGGGCGCTGACAGACAGATTAGATGGGGGCAATCAGAAGATGAATAATCAACAGATAATGCAGTACTGTTGTACTATGGCATGCCAACTACACCAAAAGTACAGAGCTATAACACATAAACCATTCACATACCTCTTAAATTCCTTACTAAGTGGGGGGTTTCTAACATGCAACCTCAAAATCAAAATTTAAGAAGTCAAGGATATGATCTACCTCATCATTTTTCCTTAATTGAAAGACTTTGGAAGATAATGAAAATCCTAAGCAAACTTGACTTCAATGGTGAAATCTCTAGGGGAAGAAGATGAAATGGAGGAGAAAAGGTGAAGAGGACGAGGGATGTCGACCTTGGGCTTTCGGTGGCGGTGATCATTTTCCGGCAAGAAGAAGATGACCGAGAGGGATGGTTTGGGTAGTAGGGAGGAAGCTTTTTCTTCCTTCTAATTTAAGCTAAAATTAACTATGCAAACATATGAACATTGTATGAGAATAATTATTGTATGTCAAAAAAATTACATATGTAAATACTCATACATTTAAAGTCAACAATATGGCTCACTTGAATAATTGGGCTCTTATTAATAAAACTCGCAAGAACTATACTTTTAATAATCCATGCAAGAAAACTCAATTAATTCCAATTATCCAATATTAATTCAAAATATTCTAAGGTTTAATATCACGTAGGAGTAATTTAAATTTGAGGTATTAATGATAAGCATACAACTCCTTTTCATAAGTGAGATAGTTCAGTTGATCTTAATTTTTCTGAAATGTAAGCTATAGGTCGACCATCTTGCATCAAGACACTCTCAATCTCAACTCCACTTTCATCACGTTCTAGTTCAAAGGTTTTCTCAAAGTTAGGTAAAACAAGTAATGGTGCATGAGTGAGATCATGTTTCAAAATATTGAATGCGAGTTCTTCTTTCTCCCCCACTTAAAAAACAATAGTCTTTTTCACTAGGTGATTCAAAGGGGAAGCTTTGGCAGAGAAGTCCTCTATAAAATGCCTATAAAAATAAAGCAAAACCATGAAGTGACTTAACCTTTGTCACACTCTTAGGTGTTAGTCAATCCCGTATAGCCTTCACCTTTTCCTCATCTACCTTGACACATCTTTCCCAACAACAAAACTAAGAAACACAACTTCACTAATACAAAAGGTGCGCTTAGCTATGTTAGCATACAAATAATTTTTTCTTAAAATTGAGAGTGCACTTGTAACATACATGGTATGCTCTTCAATACTTTGGCTATAATGACAATGTCATCAAAGTACACATCAACAAATTTACCAATGAAATGTCTAAATACATGATTCATCAACCTCATAAAGATTGAAGGGGCATTGGTAAAAGGCATCACTAACAGCTCATACAAACCATATTAGTTTTGAAAGTGCATTTCCATCCATCACCCTCATTCATTTAAATTTGGTGATAGCCACTGGCAAGATCAATTTTTGATAAAACAACAAGAACCACATAATAAATCTTCAGGCATGTCATCAAGCCTCGGAATGTGATGCCTATACTTAATGGTGATCTTATTTATGCTCTACAATCCACACACATTCTCCAAGTACCATCATTTTTTGGAACAAGAATAACCGGCATGGCACAAGTAGAAATAAATTCTAGAATCAAACATTTGGTAAGGAGTTTCTCAACTTGCCTTTAAAGCTCTCGGATCTCGATGGAATTGGCCTTGTATACAGACTTATTAGGTAGAGACGTGCCCGGTAAGAAGTCAATTTGATGTTCAATCCCTCAAACTGGAGGAAGTTCACTTGGTAGCTCTTCGGTAAAGACATCCTCAAACTGCTGGAAAATTTATTTAATAACACTTGGAAGCAAGTCATTATTAGTATTAGTCAAACAAAGACAATTCAAAACAACATGGAGGTATGGTTGTTTTGTGCCCACCTAAGATATTTCTTAGAAGTTAACAAGCACTTTTTTTTCATATGCTTGTGATTTTTCTCTCTTATTCTCTTTTGATTCACTCACATCCCCAACACTTTCTCTCGTCTTTTTTAGCTCACTTTTTTTTTCTATCCTCAAATGCTTATATACTTCAAAAATCTCAAGTGGGGAAAGAAGTTTTGATCTTACCTTGAACCCATTTGAAAAGCAAGAGTACTCATTGGTGAAACCGTTCTTGAAGACTTTCTTGTCAAACTCCCATGTACTTCCAAGGAGTACATGACATGCACTCATGGAAATTATATCACAAAATACTTCATCTTCTAGCTCACAAATCTTAAAAGGTACCTTAGCTTGAGCTTTAAATACCAGCTCGCTATTATCACCTAGCCATTAAAGCTTGTAAGGACTAGGGTGCTTGAGAGCTTTTAAAGAAAGTCTTCAAACCAACCTATCACTCACCATTGGTACAACTCCCATCGTCAATGATCACCAAGCAAGTTTTGGATTATACCTTGCACTTCATGTGGAAAATATTGGATCTTTGCCCCCAAGTACTCTTCATGCTTTGGTTGGACGCTCACAGCCCTAACCACCACAAGCGACTTGCATTCCCCTAAAACTTCTTCATCACTAGAGAAGCCAGTTTTAGTGTTTGGGAAAACCATCTCCTCACGCGTTGCATTCGGCTTCTTTTCTTCTTCACTATATACTTCATCATCGTGGTCAATGATCACCACTCTTCGGTTAACACAATCCCTATCATAATGGCGATAACCTTTACACTTGAAGCATTGGATAATTCTTTCACTAGTTGGAGTTGCATTCTTCAAAGGTGGAGGACCCGGTAATGCCTTAGGCGGCATCTTCGACTGGGAGGTTTTAGTAGTAGGCATTTCTACTTTCTTTGGTTGATTGTTCCATTTGCTTATTCCAACCCCAACATCTGGATATCTAGATCCCACACGTGCTCTACTCAAAGCCATCTCCTTCACCAAGTATTAGCATGGCCCCTAAACTCCGAAATGGCTAGCTTGACTTTATCCCTCTTGTAATAGTTGTGGAGGGAAAGATCTTTTCCACTTGCATCTCCCACAATGAATAGACTTTGGGATCAAACCTTCCATGGAATTCGGGTATGGTATGCTTGAATATTTTCTTGGGATACTCATCATCATCCATTGGGCACCTTCGCCTTTTATCTCCCTCATAACCTCCATTATCTCTATTTCTCCTATCTTGACGCTTATCACGGTGCCTTGGGCCTGTCCCTCTTCTAATTTCCCTAGCAAACCTATAACCATGGTACCTTGGTCCATTTTTCTAACTTAACCTTCTTCTACTATGGTCACCCATGTTATAGTATTCTTCTTCATGCTCACTTTCCACTCTTTGGCGTCTCCTTTCATCCCCATGCATTCTATAGTCACCATGAGGGTTTGTAAGAAGCGTATGAAGCTTTGAACGTGACATTGCTTCACTTCATGAATTGTGGTCTTTCAAAGTAGCAACGTCCTTTTGAATTTCTTCCAATTTGGCCATCAACGTAGCCAACATCTTTTCTAAATTTGAATTGGATGATGAAGAGAGACCACTCCCCCTAGTTGGAGTAGAATTCTAAGATCGAGCTCCAGTATTTGGAGCCATGAAGACAAACACCACAACAAAGATCAACAATAAGAAATCAGCAAAGGACGAAACTCTAAAACCACGGTTTGGTAATCAACACACACAAAAACACAAGAAAAGAGGTTTTATTGAGGAGCTTACTTCCCAAATATTATCCCCTTCCCCACATATAATTCCCAACATCACTTAGAAGCCTTATAATTTAGTAGGGGCTTAGGTAAAACCTAATACAAGTCCTTGTCGAATTCCAAACAAGTGCAATGTAGGATGAATGCCTAAAAGTAAAAAAATGCAAAGCACACAAAAAGCACAATGCTTACCAACAAGTAGAACAATACATAAGAAAAATAGACAAGACACAAGAAAGGACAATAAGGAACAAATACAAGACTCAAGTAACAAACATCAAAGGCAGGGAACAACAAGAGAGAACACTAGAAGTTGAAAATGGGCCCAAATTTTAATCAACTTGTGAAATTTGTAAACTTAGTTTACCAAGACAAAGTTAGCTAAAAATCGGTGGAAACATCAATTGAAGGGTCATCAATAAGAATATGATGGCCCCAAAAAGTCATGTTTTCATTTGCAATTATATTTATTTTATTTTTCCCCAAGTTATCAAAATAGAGCATGAAACAGGGCAATAAACTTCATAAATTATTTTGACCAACCAAATGATGAAATTTTTAGCCTAAATTTTGCAAATATGTACTAGACATATTCAATTTTGTATTATAAAGTTTCAACATGAAATGAGTTCGGCAGCTATTTTTGAAATCAAAAGCAAAATAGAAAAAATAGTGAGAAAGTTTCAACCAATCACTTACAAGTTGCAAGAACAAGAACTTGGCTCTGGTACCAAGTAGATGTTATTCCAAATTGAAACATTGAAATTTCCCAAGACTTGTTCTTGCGATGATATCAAAACAAGGGTGACAAAATAGGGATAGATCCAACCCACAAGAAGTTGAACCAAAAAAGATGGTAGAAAGAGTTAAGGAAGTAAGAAAGTGTACAGGAACAAGAGATATTTCTCGGACCAAGAACCCCAACCAAAAGAATTGAGGCAATCCTTGGCTACGTTCACTAGAACAGTCACTTGAAAAGCTTCATAAATTAGCAAACACTAAGCTAGGAGCATATTTTACATTGAATAAACTTGTTATACAATACAACCACCCTCACTAGCATGAAATTTAAACAAGGCTAGCTCATCCAAAAGGGAGCAAACTCCTTCAATGAGTAATTTTTGCATTCTTAAAAGTCTGACTGCAATAATGAGTCAGGATCCTCTTTTAAAATAGAGGATGGCTTCTTGGGGAAGCTAACAATATTTCCTACTCCTACCAAAGTCCTAACATTCTTTCTAATAAAGATTGAATTTGTTTTGTTTTGAAGAAAAAGTAGGAAGAAAGTTACATTAAAAAAAGATAACTCCCGCCAAGGACCGTCAGTGGCTCCACAGGGCCACACAGGCCATGTAGTAAGGTAGAGCTACCACACGGGCCGTATGGGAGCTTTTGGGAAGGATGATGCATCGGCTCTGTAGGGCCACACTGGTCATGTGGTAAGGTCGAGCTTCAAAACGGTCTATGTGGGGACTTCTGGACCTGAGCCTCTTCTCGCACGGGTCGTGTCTTGACAGTAATCATCGTCATGGACCGTGGCCTGGTTTATGATCTTTCAGGTGGCTCATTTAATTCGAGGATTATCTTGAAAGATGGTATTTCTTTGATCTTGGACTCGTCTTAGCTTGCAATATTAGGAATCAAAATCACCTTGCCTTTGGCCTCCCGATATCCAACAACAGATTCGTTTTGATGCTACACTTAATGTTGATCACCGATGATCACATCATCTTATGCCATGATATGTACAAGGTAAGATATCTGCTTTGCTGCAAGCATGGTCGCAACATATGGTCTAACCCTGGCAAGGTCACTGGACTGTGGTAAAGGTTATACTCAAGTATTTGAAAATGACTAAATAGTATAGACTAGTTTATCAGGTGTCCGAGCTATGCCATTTGGGTCACACATATTTATTTTTTAGACAGATTAGTAATCAAGAAAGTCTACCTCAGGCTGTGGAAGCTGAATATGTGGCTGCTTCAGAAGCCGCCAAGGAAGTATTTTGGTTTAAGAACTTTATAATGGAATTGAATGTGATTCAGAGTATTCCTAAGAGCATTACAATTTATTGTGATAATTCTGCTGCAGTGGCAAACTTGAAAGAACCATGGGCTTGCAAGACGAGCAAACAAATAGAGAGGATGTACGATATTATCCGCGATATAGTGATGGATGACATTAAGTTGACCAAGATAGCATCAGAGAAGAACCTAGCGAATCATTTCACAAAGGCCCTTACTGACACGACATTCAGCCGTCATATGAAAGCGATGGGAGTTAGTTGCGTCAAGGGCCTGGACCCGCTTTAAGAATAAGTGCGAGAGTAGGCAAAACCAAGAAACTTAACTTTATCAACACAAAATCTACACTTAGCTATCTTAGCATACAAACGATTGTTCTCAAAATCGAGAGTGCACTTCTAATATACATGGTATGCTCGCAATACTTTGGGTATAAATAAGAATGTCATCAAAGTACACAACAATAAATTTACCAATGAAATGCCTAAGCATATGATTAATAAACCTCATAAAGATGTAATAGGCATTGGTTAATCCAAAAGGCATCACTAACCACTCATACAAAAAAAAAAGTTTTCAAAGTGGATTTCCATCAATCACCCTCCTTCATTCGAATATGGTGATAGCCGCTAGCAAGATTAATATTTGAAAAACAAAACAAAATCATATAAATCTTTAAACATGTCATCAAGCCTCAAAATGCGATGCCTATACTTAATGATGATCTTATTTATGGCTCTATAATCTACACACATTCTCAAAGTACCATCATTTTTTGGAACAAGATTAACCTGCACGACACAAGGAGAAAGTAATTCGCGAATCAAACATTTGGTAAAGAGTTCCTAAACTTGCCTTAGAAGCTCTATGGTCTCGGTTGGATTGGCCTTGTATGTGGACTTATTGGGTAGAGACATGCTTGGCAAGAAGTCTATTTGATGTTTAATCCCTCGAATTGGTGGAGGTTCACTTGGTAGCTCTTCGGGAAAGACATCATCAAACTGCTGCACAATTTGTTTAATAACACTAGGAAACAAGTCATTGTTAGTGTTAGTCAAACAATAATCATCCAAGACAACAAGGATCATGGGGGTATGGTTGTTTAGTGTCCACCTAAGGTCTTTCTTAAAAGTTAACAAACACTCTTTTTTTTCATATGCTTGTGATTTTTCTTTCTTGCTCTCTTTTGATTCACTCCCACCCCCAACAGTCTCTATGGTCATTTTTAACTCACTTTCTTTCACTCTCCTCAAATGCTTATATGCTTCAGAAACCTCAAACGGGGAAAAAGGTTTTAATATTATCTTGAACCTATTGGAAAAGTAAGAGTACTCATTGGTGAATCCATTCTTAAATATTTTCTTATCGAACTCATGTTCTTCCAAGGACTACATGACATGTGATCAAACAGGGATTTTCGGGTTTGTTTATGGGCCAGGAATTTAAATAGACGCAAGGATTTTACGTGGTTCGATCGTAATTGATCTACGTCCACGGCTCAAAGCGTATCTTGTTTGTATTATTGCTGAGAGTTTACAAGAATAGAGTATTCAACCCGTTTTCCACTAATCTAACCTCTATTTATAGTATTACATCGGCCGTTACTAGAATTGATGGCCATTAAAGAGACTCGGCGGTTACAGAGATCGTTGGGCGGTTTCCAGGATCATGGCTGGCGGTTAGAAAGTAGTGGAGGTAGTGGGCAGTTGTGGCCGAGCTTCTACCTTCCTTAGTGCCGAGCTGCATGTCTCTGATCTGATCTCCCTTATGACCGAGCTGGCTATTGGCCTCTGGTCCGAGCTCCTTTATGGCCGAGCTGTTGGCCTCTGGTCCGAGCTCCTTTATAGCCGAGCTGTTTGCTTGTGGGCTGAGCTGGACTTCTGATGGGCCGAACTTGTTGTCGTTGGGCTGAACTTCTGATGGGACGGGCTGCATATCCTATCAATACCCTTAGCCAGAATAGGAATAAACTATAATTCAAATCATTCCAAAAAAACGTAAAAACATTAGACTACTTAAGGTATTTATATAACTTAATTAAGCTACCTTTTAGAGCTTTTTCGCCACAGTCTTTATTCCTGCATATATATGTCTTTTTTTTAATATGTATGTCCATACTGTATATTCTATTTTTTTTCTTATTATATATATATATATACATATATATATGGTTGTGTTCATATCAGAACCACTCCTTATATTCGAAACGAGACCAATTCTGAATCGCGGGATGCAATAAAATAACGGACCAGATTTGATAAAAAAATAAGTCACGCAATTACCATATTAGACTGAACAAGGGCATTACCATCTTTTGGATTGTGCAGTCTATTATGGGATATTCTTCCAACGTATATCCCCCATAATATTCGCGTGATATCTTCTTCCACAACAAAATATTTCTTCTTATACTATTACACGTTATGCGTTCTTCATAATTTTACTTGTAGTCAAAGATAAGATTGCAAAGAACAATATAATTTCTATAACAAAGAACAATGCAAGAAATTTGATTTGAAGGTATTTTTTATACATGTAATCAAAGATCGATCCCTTGTGACAACAAATGTTGGATCACCGCTTGATAATTGGGAGTAGACATTATAATGAAGAAGAGAAAGTGAAGAAGAATGAAGAAGAAATAGACGAAGTATATGAAATTTGTGGTGGAGAAATGAAGTGTGAGGATATATATATATATATATTTATAGAAGAAAAAAGTAAAAATAATATAAAAAAATTCAAATACTGATTGGGAAATATATATATATATTATAAAATAGCATTTGGCGGCTGAATTTAAAAAAATTATTCGAATTTAAAAAAAAATTAAACGTAAAAAAGAAAGCCTAGTTGCGGGGCTAGCACATGCACTGCGATTAGTCGCGATGCGCAAGTGCGTGCCACTGGCGCGTGGGGGCTGAGGGCGGGCGAGGAGCCATTGCCGGGCTAAAGCCGCCGGTTCGAAGCCCTGCAACGGTGGGCATAGAACGGAAAGGACGGGTGGCTCGATTCGAACGCACTAAACACAACTGCTGCACAACAACTTCAACACTAATGTAGTGCAAATTCTCATCCTCATATCCATTAATCGAGATACTAAAATTATTTTTAAAGTAATTAAGAAAAAAAATTATTCAAATACTTATTGACATAAAATAAATAATTAACATTATTTCTTTAATTCAAGTTAAATTACGATTTAAATTAATAATTTAAAATTTTTATACTGTTTTTATTCTCTATTTCTCGATTACTGTCCTCTAGCTCTCTCTCATCTCTCGCTCTCGTTCGCTCCATCTCCGTCGTTCTCTCTCTCTCTCTGCCGCGGCGTCGCGCAGCCTCAGCCACCAACACAGGCGGCAGCCCTCAGCCCTGTTTCAGACTCCTCCACTCCGCCGCGCCCGCGCCAGACTCCGCCTATCTGCCAGTAGGCAGCTCATGCCTGCGCCTCGACCAGTCCGCCCGTCGAAGTAATCGCCTTGCCCGACAGAAGCTCCCAATTATCGTCCAGCAGTTTGTGTTGTGCGTGAAGAATGGAGCTAACTGGGTGGGATATGTGGTTGGGAGAAGCCATCGCCAAACTCCACTCCCTTAAAATTTTACGCTCTCTTAGACCCATTCATCAATCCGCCTCCATTCCCAATCCCGACGACCAATTTCCAGTTTTTGATGGTCCCAACAAATGGGACAGAGCTTCTGTTGAACTCCAAATTTCTCAATCCACATTCCAAAAATGGCTGCACGACCTTCCCAGTTCAGGTGCTTTTCTAGTTTTCCCCTCATTTCTTCTGTATGCAAAACGCTTCAATGTTTCTCTCTTTGAATTCTTGAATGATTTCCTTTTTTCTTTTTAGGACTAGTTAATCTTTCATCTGTCTCTCTCTTCTATCTGTGAGACAAATTTTTGGGTGGAAAAGAAGTAGCGACGTGAAATTAAAGATATAATTCTTTATTGGAGAATTCAGTAACCCTTGAAAGAAATTACATTGATTATCTCCTTTGTTTTCGATTTATTGAGTTTGTAGGGGACGATAACGATCTGGTAAATGAAAATGTGAGAGCCGCTGATAAAGCAGATGGTGAGTTTAAGAAGTTAATTGTCTTCTCCGGAAATGATTACTTGGGATTGAGTTCGCATCCGATGGTTAGAGATGCAGCAATGAAGGCATGTCCGGATACACGTCTTGAATTTCGTCAGCTCTAACCACATTGTGTCTGTTGTATTCCTATGTATTTAATATAAGTCTGATCATTATGCAGGCAGCTCAAGAACATGGAATGGGTCCTAGAGGCTCTGCTTTGATCTGTGGATACACTAGTTACCATAGATTACTCGAATCATCACTGGCATACCTAAAGCGAAAAGAGGTATGACTTGTGGAGAACATATTTGTAGGAGATTTACAAACGTTTGATGTTTATAGTGCTGAGATTTCACATTAAAAAGAGATATCCAAGTATCCAAGTGCTGAAGTTTTTGTGGCTAGAACAACTCTTCCACTTCCAGTCTTATTCTATTTGTATGCTTTGATAAACTATTCATGTCTTTATAAATTATAATTTTGTATCCATGTTGTGAGTGTCTTTAGCTATAGGATAGGATATATTGATTTTTCTTGAGACTGAATAAGGTACCTATTCCTGGTGATTCATTGCATCCTTCACGGCAGAAAATATCTGCTTGTTACCGAAGCAGGGAGGTTTTTACTCTGATGTTGATTATAATTGAAGAATAACTTCATTTTTCGCTAATGCTAATCTCAGAATACAACAGGATTGGAAAAATTACGGCAATTCTAAAGCTATATGTTGCGTAGGTTATTGTCTATAGTGGATCCAGTGATGATCCTTTTTACATCTATAAGGCAGTTAAAATTTATCCTTTCATTTACTTTCATTGGTTAGAATGTCTACTTGATCGTCAGCCCCTGCTTCATGTCATTATTTGTTTTCTTACCAAAAACTCATTCATCATTATTCTAATCTTAAATATTAGGATTGCCTTCTTTGTCCAACAGGCTTCTCAGCCAACATGGCCTTCATGGTAGCAGTTGGAAATATTGGTAGGCTCATAGCTGGACGCAAACCATCAAAAGATGATAGAATTGCTATATTTTCTGATTCCCTAAATCATGCATCGATAATTGATGGTGTTCGCCTCGCTGAGAAACAAAGAAATGCTGTGGCATTTGTCTACAGGCACTGTGATATGTGCCATCTAGATGAATTATTGTAAGAGTCTTTTGAGTTTAGTATTTCTTTGCCCTTTATTGTCTCTTTGCTAAAATGAAAGTTGGAAGGCTTCCACTGACTGTTTGATTTGCAACAGGTCAAACTGTCCAATGAAGAAAAGAGTTGTTGTAACTGATAGGTTAGTAACTTATTGCAATGATTGATTTGAAAATATATCCTTATGTTTTCTGCATTCAATTTGTAATTGTTCATATAAATATAATTTCAGTTAGGGCCACCATGATATTGAATTTTGGAGGAAATAGATTTTGTAAGATGCATAATGAAGTATATATTGTGACTTGTAGTTTACACTTAGTCAGATTGAATTTTAATCTTGTCGTGCTATTAGAACTTGGATAATGTTTCTTGTAAATATCATCTTTATTGTGAAATACTAATTCGAGTCAAGATTGGTTGTTGATGAATAGATGTACCTTTCTCTTGGATTAATAACATTAGATCCAGAGACATTGTAGTTTCATTGTCTTCTCTATCATTGAGGTGCAAATCTTTTACCACTACTCTAAGAAAAACTGAAAACATAAATATGAAGAAACGGTTCCTCTGTATAGGGTGTGCTCTATGTTTGATATTTAAATGCTTCTCACTTTGCTGATCAGAACATCATTAATGTTTGGATACTTGATTTGTTCATTTTCCAGTCTGTTTAGCATGGATGGAGACTTTGCACCCATGGTTGAGCTGGCAAAGCTCCGTAAGAAGCATGGATTTCTGTTTGTAATAGATGATGTAAGCTCTTATTCATTTATTTCAATTGAAGAATCTAGGAGATTTCTGCCAAAACGAATTGCATGCTGGCTAGCTATTATTGCTGTAGAAAAGAAAAGTACTTGCTTTCTTTTAAGCAAATAGCATCAAGGAACACCAATTTGTGGTGCTGCGTTCCTCATAATTCTCTTGATAATTCCATCGTAGTTTGTAATTGTGTTCCACATATATTTTCAGCTGGCCCATTTTTTCCTTGAATTTCTAGGCTCATGCTACCTTTGTTTGTGGACAAAATGGTGGTGGCGCAGCTGAAATGTTTGAATGTGAAGATGATGTTGATATTTCTATAGGCACTTTGAGTAAAGCTGCGGGTTGCCATGGTGGATTCATTGCATGCAGGTAGTATTAATCACTTTGAATTCTCTTTAAGATGTTTTATCATCCTCCATGATTTCTGGATTCAAATTTTTGTTCACAAAGAACTTCGGATAGCAATATGCGTTTCGAATACATCAAAATATCAACTCAACTGCAAGTTAAGGATTAAAATTAATCATAAATGATATTTTCTGAAAAGTACCGTGGATTTGATGTAACTCCAAATATATTAATCCGAATCAGCCTTAAGTCTATTGTGTGCTAGTGTTGGATAAGAAGACATATCGGATACAAGTGACACAACCTGCTTCATTTTTTAACAAGAAATTCAACCTAAGTCGTTTGTGCTCTATACTCTAGTTTGCTGAGCATATATAACAGTTACTACTTGTTTGATAATTCACTGAGTAAATTATTTGTGTGTTTTATTTGAAATGGATGGCAGCAAGAAATGGAAGTTGCTCATCCAATCTACTGGTCGTGCTTTCATATTTTCAACTTCTACACCAGTGCCGGTTGCTGCTGCTGCCCATGGTTTGTTTCTTAAAGTCATCTCAGTACACATTTGACATTTAGTTTATACATTCCATTGTCCAGTATAAGATGATGATGAAGAGTCTTGATTTTTCTCTGCATATTTAATATGATTACTATGTAACTACACAATTTTTATGCTATATCATGTGTTACCCTTGTGATAGTTGATATAATTGCTCTTTATAACAATCCCACTTTTACATTATATAAATAAATGGGTCCATTGCTGTTGAAAATTAGGATATATAGGAAAAATGCAGGCAGTACTGGTATTCGTTCTTGATTATTGTCCTTATATTTGCCCTACTTGCAGCTTCTGTCATTGTTGCGAAGAAGGAAGCATGGCGTAGGACTGCTATTCAACAACGGGTGCATGAGTTCCGTGCTTTGACAGGAATTCCTGTAGAAAGTCACATCATATCGCTTGTTGTGGGGAGTGAAGAAAAGGCCCTGCAAGCTAGCAGGTCAAACTCTTTCTGCCCGCGTGATTATGTTCAGGCTTTATGGTCAAATTACCTAACATCTTCGTCTTCATGAAACAGGCATCTTTTGAAATTAGGTTTTCACATAACTGCAATCAGACCTCCAACAGTAGCGCCAAACTCGTGCAGGTTTGTCAAACTCGTATCCCGTTTTGAAATTTTTTGCTTGGTTCTATATCACATTGTACAATTATACCTAGTTTTTCCATCTACTTGCTCTGCATCACAGTAGTCACATTTCCAGCAACTTCCTTTGAATAATAATAGAGTGTTATTTTGGTGTGGTTTGTCAGATTAAGAATAACTCTGAGCGCTGTGCACACAATGGATGACTTGAGGAAGCTGAGGAATGCGCTTGCTGA